>PVHY01013513.1:31142-41306 GCA_004024945.1 Uropsilus gracilis | reverse complement strand
GCTGGCAGCATGTGTGCTGAATGCAGTTAAGGAGTTTGCAGATTTGAACTCCGTGTTGGAGTTTGCTTTGCTGAGTTTGATTTGTGTCTGAAAGAGGCCGTGCAAAAGTTAGGCCTGAGGAGAAAGTGAACTTTGCTGGTTTGGCACCGTGGAGTTCCTGCTACCTGAAGGTGACAAGAAGACAGCGTGGAAGACAACGAGGAGCATTCAAAGGAACATGTCTTCAAGCGTCTGGAGATGGACTCTGTCTGGACATTGGTGAGACGATTAGGACTGAGAGACTGAGGATTTTGGGGCAATCTGGGAAAGGACTTTGGACAATACTGAGAAAGGATTTGGACAATGTTGAAGTATTCTGAGTCTTACATGTTTCTTTTGTAGTTAATAGGATAATTAGAAATCACTTTGTTAGAAATAAATTAGTCTGCACAGCACTGATAGTCTTGCACTGGTTTGATATTTTGGTTGAGAAGGCTGGGGATGGTGGTAAGAACCCATGAGTGGAAAGTTTAAACTGTGTTTTAAATTTTTTTTTTCTGCAGTTTTTGGAGCTGAAAGCAGAGAGTAGCTGGCTGACTTTTGTATATCAATGGTAAAGGTGATCAGTGAAAATGCTAATGAAGAGTGTGTAGCCTGCTTTGGAGAGAGAAGCAGGCAGATAGCTGTATCCAGTTAAGGTTAAAGGTAATTGCAAAGGAACTGCTTGTAGCCTGCTTTGGAGAAAGAAGCAAGCAGATAGCTGTATCCAGTTAAGTCAAGTCAGAAAGTCTCTTTATACCCTGTTTGACTTTCTTGGCTTGCTCCTTTTTGTCTTTCAGTTGTCTTCTCCTTGTCATCTTCAGGTGGCAGGAACTCCATGGTGTCAGACCAGCAAAGTTTTTTTTTTTAGGCCTAACTTTTGCACGGCCTCTTTAGACATAAGTCAATCTCAGCAAAACAAACTTCAACACAGAGTTCAAATCTGCAAACTCCTTAACCGCCTTTAGCACACATGCGGCTAGCCCAGGCCAGCCAAAGGCTGCAGGCCCCTGGTGGCCTATGGCCAAGTCCACATGGCTCACATCTGTACTTTACAAGATGGCTGATTTCCATCTCTCCTTCATTGAATCTCTCTCTCTATCCGATCTCCATATTGGAATCAGAATCCTCTCTCTTTGTTTCCACACTCTTTATATATCCTGATTTCCTGCCTTCCAGGAAACCTGTGTCACCTTTCTCCCTCCTGCATCTCCCTGAAGGAAATTCCAACTAAAGTCATTCTCACATTTTAGCATCTGTCCCTAAAATCTGCAATCTTAAACAAAAAACAATAGGGGGGGGGTAACACACCTTATCAGTGGCATGCGCCTGTAATCCCAATCACCTGGGAAACTGAGGTGGGGGATTGTTTGAGTATGTGGTATCCCGGGCAACGTGAACCTGCAGTTCCAAAGGCAAAAATAGTGAGTTCTAGTCTCAAAAAAAAAAAAAAAAAAAGATAACTGGCCACTTGTGGCTGTTGAATTGTTAATAAAATTCTTAACAATTCCATGTTGATTGTTAATAAAATCCTCTGTTAAACTGCATTTTGAGTGGCAATTGCTGCACAGGTGAAGTGAACCTGCAGTTTGTTTGTTAGCTGCTTTTGCCTCCTTTTGTCCTGTTACCAGTCTGAAACAGTTTTAGTTCAGTAGTTAAAATGTGCAGGCACATTTGGCTTGATTTCTTCTTTGCAATCATCATAAGGCTAATTCATGAGGCAAGATTTATCACTGGATGCTAAATAGCGTCGGTAGGTAAAAGTTTAGTGGGGAGCAAGACTTTTATATCACAAATGGAAAAATTGTATGTTTATGGAGAGGAATATGGCTTAAACCAGTTTATCCAAACAATCAAAATTACTTGAACAGTAATGGAACAAAATTGGCATCATGTGCCACTTGATGTGATAGAAGAATAAGGCATTGCTTATGAGCTAATCCTTTTAAAAAAGAAAAATGTTAGCCTAATCATGAGGGAAAATCCCATAAACTGAAACTGAGAGATGTTTTACAAAATAAATGGCATATAATCTTCAACATATCAAGGTCATGAAAGACAAAAAGAAAATGGCAAACACCCTAAAAAACAAATTTTAGTTCTTTTTTTGTCCATACATGATGAGCTCACAGATATAAATTTCTCTTTTTTCTCACAGACAAGACAAATTGGATTTTTTTTGTTTCCTAACTGAATTTGATATACATAATTCTCTTTCAATTCTAATTGCTTTAATTAGTTATTAGATTCTCACTAGTAATGTAAAATTACAGAGATTTTATTTGATCTGTTCATGAACTTAAAGAAAATAATTTATTTCCTAGCTTTATTATATTGACCATTTATTAAATATCCATTAGTAAGCAGTTTAGTGTTTTTTCAAAAGTCTTCAATGGGTCTTTCTCAACTTAAGTCTGTTTGGTTTCATTGTTTCTAATTTTAAAAAATTTAAACAGACTGCCTCTTTTGAAGATTTTTTATTTCTTTTATTCGCAGCTTTTTGTTTTGTTTTGTTTTGTTTTGAGTTCCACTTTTATATTTCCTATACCTAAAATGACTTTGATTTGTAGTCATACCCAATAATCAAAATGAAAAAAAATTTGTAATCTATTGAGATACACAATTTAAATATACTTTCAGTACAAAGGTAAATTAAAACACCTCACAATGGAATACTATGCATCCATCAAGGAGGACAAACACATGTCATTTGCAGCAACCTGGATGGAACTAGAAAGACTCATATTAGCAGAAATAAGTCAAAAAAAAAGAGAAGTACAGGATGGTCTCACTCATATGATGGATATGGGGAAAAACAAACAAACGAATGAGAAAAAATTAAAACAACCAATGAGACTGAACCATGGAGCAAGAGAGGAGGAGGGGGAAGAAAGTGGGGGTGGTGAAGAACACAAAAGATCAGGATGGTTAAAAAATGTTAGTGAAGTGGGAAAGCCCCAGAGTGCACAATAATGGACTAATGTAATATAATTATAAGTATACATATATATGCAAATTTTTTAATTTAAATTAAATTTTTAAAAAACAGAGAGAAAAAAAGGGCCAGGGTTATTAGGGAATGGAGAAAGAAAAAGAGAGCCATCTGCATAGTGCCAGCCAGGGAGGAGAGCTGATTCTCCCCAGCATGGAAATTGTATTCATTCTTTTTTTTTTTCTTAATTAATTTATTTTTTTATATATGTGTTTCACATCTTCGTATTCCCTAGGGACCACACACTACCTTCCTTCCTTCCCTTACCACTCCTTTCCATTTCCACCCCTCCTAACCCCCCACTTACTCATCCCTTTTATGGAAATTTCATGTACATGCCAATAGCCTAAATTGTCAACTGGAATAAACTGTATAATAAAAAAAAATTAAAACATCTGTAAAAGCAAAAATTTAAAATTAAATTTCATATACATTTCTCAAACAAGTATTTTTCTTCTCAAATATTCAAAATTACTATTAAATTAAAAGACAATGTATAAATTATATTTAATGAGTATCAGCATATTCTGTCAAAATTGTTTAAATAAAGCTAAATTTTATGTAGTTTTC
Source organism: Uropsilus gracilis (assembly GCA_004024945.1). Taxonomy (NCBI): domain Eukaryota; kingdom Metazoa; phylum Chordata; class Mammalia; order Eulipotyphla; family Talpidae; genus Uropsilus; species Uropsilus gracilis. Next base: position 37,726 of record PVHY01013513.1, on the reverse strand, counting down.
TAAAAATTTATCTAACTCTTTTAACATATTTTTATGAAAATAAACTGGATGCAGTGGTGTGCACCTGTCATTCCAGCTACTTGGGAGGCTGAGGCTAAGAATCACTTGAGTCTGCAGATTTGAGAGTACCCTGGGCAATATAGCAAGACCTAGTCTCTAAAAATAAAATAAAATAAAAATAAAGTTATTCACAAGGTTAGCATCCAATATCCACTAGCTCCCAGTGTAAAGAGTCAGTTTTCCATTTTAAGCATGTTCTAAGCCAGACATCTAGTAATATGAATTGTTTATTATTGCAAACACTCAGAAATGATTGCTGAGTGCTACTGAGACAAGACATCATTATGCAATAATTTACTGCAGTTGTATGATATGAGGGAGGATTTATTAATTTGTTTTCTCTCTTACCTAAGTATTTTTACCACTCGAGAGTTCCTTGTCTTCAAAACTGTTGGCAGCCAGATGCAAGCACGAGAAGTGAAACGACAAGGAGAGATGGCCCAGCCACAGCCAGAGGTCAAATGGAAGTATGAACCATGAGACAACTTTATTAACAAAAGGAAGAGGTATTTATAGAGACACAGGGCGAGGGCCTGGCAAATTCCATGGAAGATAAGCCATCCTGAGAGACAATTAACACTCTAAAGCAAAGAGTAATTGAGGGAGGGGTAGTGTAGGGGTGGTCTCTAATCCTTGATAGGGTTAACATTGATAAGAAAAAGCCGGGGACACCAGTGCTACATCAGAAGATAGTTCCAGTCAGTCCCTAAGTTTTCTTAGGGGCCATTAATGAGAGAGGTTTTCCTTTATGTCGTCTGGAATGACTCTTCTGGAATGAAAATGGCGCACAGCACAAAACAGTGTCCATCTTCAAAGTTGGCAGCATTATATCTTCAGGCCTTCACAGCATTCAGTTCTTTCATAATTTTTGAGGACATGTATGGGTACATTTTGAAGACATGTGCGGATACATTTCCCTGGAGCCGGAATAGCATATAGCAGGAGCCACAACAGGCTCGTATGTAGGGTTACAGATTAGGCCATGCCAACATTAAGTGTCAAGTCAGTGACCAAGATGCCCATGTCTACTTCAAGAAATGCATCTTTTTTGACCTTGTTATATGTAAATGATAGGGTGTGCTAACCCCCTCCCCATTGTCTCCTGTTTAAGATTGCAGATTTCAAGGACAGATGCTAAAATGTGAGAATGACCTTAGTTGGAATTTCCCTTCAGGGAGATGCAGGAGGGAGAAAGGTGACACAGGTTTCCTGGAAGGCGGGAAGTCAGGATATATAAAGGGTGTGTAAAGAGAGAGGATTCTGATTCCAGTATGAAGATCAGATAGAGAGAGTCAATGGAGGAGAGATGGAAATCAGCCATCTTGTAGAAGATGTGAGCCATGTGGACTTGGCCAAAGGCCACCAGGGGCCTGCAGCCTTTGGCTGGCCTGGGCTAGCCGCATGTGTGCTAAAGGCGGTTAAGGAGTTTGCAGATTTGAACTCTGTGTTGGAGTTTGTTTTGCTGAGTTTGACTTGTGTCTGGAAGAGGCCGTGCAAAAGTCAGGCCTGAAAAGAAAGTGAACTTTGCTGGGTCCGGTACCATGAAGTTCCTACCTGGACGACAAGAAGAGGACGGCTTGGAGGAGCGGGAGCACCTCAAAGGAGTGCGCCTAAAGAAAGATGTCTTCAAACATGCGGATTGAACTCTGGCTGATTTCTGGGCAATCTGGGAAAGGATTTTGGACAATGCTGAGAAAGGTTTTGGACAATGTTAAAGTAATCTGAGTCTTACTTACATGTTTCTTTTGTAGTTATTAGGAAATCACTTTGTTAGAAATAAATTAGTCTGCACTGATAGTCTTGCATTGGTTTGGTATTTTGGTTGAGAAGGCTGGGGATGGTGGAAAAAATCCACAAGAGTTTAAACTGTGTTTTTTAAGTTTTTTTTCTTCTGCAGTTTTTGGAGCTGAAGGCAGAGAGCAACTGGCTGGCTTTTGCATATCAATGGTAAAGGTGAACAGTGTAAATGCTAATGAACAGTGTGTAGCCTGCTTTGCAGAGAGAAGCAGGCAGAGGTGCTCAAAGTTAAGGTTTGTCCTATACCTATTGTTTCATAATTTGACTTTTTCATTTGTCTGATTTGAAGTTGATCCATCAGCTGTATACTTCAGACAAGACTGTCTAAGCAATAACCATTCAATCATACTAGCATTTTTTTTTTTTTTTTTGAGACTAGGTCTTGCTATTTTTGCCTGTGGAACTGCAGGCTCTCGTTGCCCGGGGTACCACAGACTCAAGCAATCCCCAGCCTCAGCTTCCCGGGTAGCTGGGATGACAGGCACGCACCACCACTCCCAGCTGTTTTTTTGGAACTAGGTCTCGCTACGGGCGCCAGGCAGGACTCGAACCGCGATCCCTAGCCCCGGCCGCTTCATAAGCTGAAGCTTACAAGCATGAGCCACCATGCCCGGCCTCATACTAGCATTTGAGCCGTATTTCTGTATCTTTGACTCAATCAATACATTTTTTTCTAGAGCATAGACTTCAGCAAACTATTAAAAAATTGTTGAAAGTATTGGGGGACCCAACAATAATTGGGGCATAATCTCCTACACACGAGTCAAACCATGGAGTTTATCGAATGGTCAGGGAAACAAAAGCAAGAATGAACAAATGGGACTATATAAGCCAAAAAGTTCCAGCATAGTGACAGAAACTTTCAGGAAAAATGAAAAGACATTCTACTGAATGGGAGAAGATATTTGCAAATCATACATTTGACAGATGTATATATAAAGAACTCAAAAAAGTCACAAAAAGCAGTCACTTTTCTAAAGAAAACATACAGTTGATCAAGAGAAACATGAAAAGCTATTTATCATCTCTTATTACCAGAGAAATGCAAACCAAAACAATGAGATATCATCTCCCACCTGGAAGTATACTTATTATCAGTAGAATAAGAAGCAAAAAGTGGAGAGGAGGGAAGCATGTACTCCAGTAGTGGGAATGTAAATTGAATCAGTCATTATGAGAACCAGCATGGAAATTACAAAAAAAAATTCAAATAGAAGTTCCATAAGATCCAATTATCCCCCTTCAGAGTATCTACCAAAAAATACAAAAGCTCTAATCCAAATACAGATATATGCATCCCACATTGACTGCAGCATTATTTAAATAGCCAAAAGCTAAAACCAACCTAAGTGTCCAACAACAGATAAATGGATAGAGAGGGTATAACGTATATTTACACACACACAGTAGAATACTACTCAGCTATCAAAAAAAAAAGATGAAATCCTGCCTTTGCAACAATATAGATGAACTTAAAGGACTTTATGCTTAATAAATTAAGTCAGATGGAGTAAAACAAATACCATATGATTTAACTGAATAAAACACAGACTTTTAGACTATGAGATCAAATTGTGGTTGATCAGAAAGGGTTACCAGAAGTGAAGTGAGGAGATGGGTAACTCAGGTAAAAGGGGTCAATTGTATGGTAAAAGATGTAATTGGACTTTTAGTGGTAAATTGGTGGGATATATACAAATGTTGATTTATAACAATATAGACCTGAAACATATAGTATTACTTGAATAAGAGTTTTTTTAAAGAAGAAATTTGGATTCAGGAAGATATAACGTGCAACCCATTCAAAAGCTTTGCAAAGGTCAAGATAAAAAGTCATTTTAAAAGCTGGGCACGGTGGCTCATGCCTGTGAGCTTCAGTCTATGAAGTGGCTGGAGCTAGGGATCGCGGTTCGAGTCCTGCCTGGCGCCCGTAGCGAGACATAGCAACATTTAGTCCCCCCCCCCAAAAAAAAAAAAAAATAGCTGGGCGTGGTGGCATGCGCCTGTAATCCCAGCTACCTGGGAAGTTGAGACTGAGGATTACTTGAGTCTGTGGTACCCCGGGCAACGGGAGCCTGCGGTTCCACAGGCAAAAATAGCAAGACCTAATAAAAAAAAAAAAAAGATTTTATTTTCTCCTTTTACAATTTCATTAAACCTGTCAAAAGAAATTTTACTTTTAATAGTGTGTTTTCTTGTTGAAGTATATAAAAGATTCTTGAATAATCATTTCATAAATCTTGCCCAGGAGTAAAATCAGATTTGGTTACTGCACCTTCTCCTGTAAAATTGCCAATGTCTTTGCCAGTCTTGGCTAGTCTTGCCAAGTCTATCTAATCTTGATTTCATTCTCCTTGATTTTCAAAATAGCATATGTTCAACTACTACTCCCAACCTGTTTGAGTAACCTGAGACATATTCATGTGGGCTAGATGGTTAAAAATTACTTATATCTTTGAATAGCTAATCTTTCTCAGCCATCCTGGACTCCACAGTTTCTTCTAACCCACTTTTGTTTTATTCTTTTCACTATGAACTTCATCCTTTTTAACAGAAGAGAGACTCAAAGAGATTTGCTTACTCTGTTACTTGTTCATCTTCCATAATCAATCCCAAACATCAGATCTAAATCTTCCTTTATCTTTTCCTTCAACATAGATTACAGTACTAGAGTCATACTTAGTCATATTTCCTTAATTCTGTCATTTATATATTTTTCTATTATAATCTAGAATAATCAGAAAGTACCTCAAAAAGTGATGAGCTTTTTAAAAAGAAAGAATAACACCTTCTGCTATCAAACTCACATCTCCAAATATCTCCCTCTTACTTTTTCATTGAGGTCATTTTCAAATTATGCAGTCCAAACTGAATATTTGAGTGTAATCCAGTCCTCTTGATCATGGAATATTTTAGCACACCACAGAGCAAATAGCAGGCACTTAGTGAATGTTTAAAGAGTGAAATAAGTGAACCAATATCTCATTCTGTGAAATTATGCATCTTTGAACTTTTACAATCTGAATTTTTTGTAATCTCCAAAGTTTAGCTGGGTATTCCCATTACTTTAAAACTTTATGACCTAGGTAAACTTCTTTCTTCCTGCATTTATGTCACCTTTGCTTCAGTTAATTCTAATGTTTAAACCACATGCATCGTTCTGTTTGTAATTAGTGAAGATGTTAACTCAGCGCTGTAGGAACTGTTCAGAAAAACCCTGTTGGGCTTGACATCCCTCATACCTCCAGGTAATGATTTTCTTTATTATGAATGAGCATCAGAGAGACTAACAATCAGTGACAACTGCTTTGAGAAAAGACTTGCCCCCCTCTCCAAAATGAGAAGGTGCCTTTCAGTCTGGGAAGGGAATTTGAAGCATCTTAAATCATCTGCTTACATCTTTTTTTTCTTACTTTATTTATATATAAATTTCACATCTTTGTAATCCCAGGGATTCACCCCACCTACCCTTCCCACCATTCCTCCCCTTTCCCCCCTGCCTGAAGTTGTGTGCTTCAGTTTGGTGGTAAGCTTGGTTTGACTTTACCTCATGGCTTTTATTTTTGTCCCTATATCCCATATATTAGTGAAACCATTTGGTTTCTGTCTTTTTCTTTTTGACTTGTTTCTGCTAATATAATTTCTTTTAAGTACATCCATGTTATCATAAAAATCATCAGATTTGTCATTTTTAATTGATGAGTAATATTCCATTGTGTATATATACCACATCTTTTTTATCCAGTCGTTTTGGGGCATTTAGATTGTTTCCAAGTCCTTGCAGTTATAAATAGTGCCACAGTAAACATCCGAGCACAGGTGTCCCTTTGTACCCACATTGAAGTCTCTTTTGGGTAGATTCTTCAGAGAGCAATTGCTGGGTCAAATGGTAGTTCCATTTTCATTAATTTGAGGGTCCTCCACACAGCTTTCCATAGTGAGTAGACCAGTATACATTCCCACCAGCAGTGTAAGACCTCCACATCCATGTCAGCACTTGTTGTTACCTGTTTTTTTGATGTAGGCCATTCTTACTGGTGGTATCTCATTGTGGTTTTGATTTGCATTTCCCTTATTGCTAGTGATGTTGAGCAATTTTTCATGCACCTGTTGGCCATTTGTATTTCCTCTTTGGAAAAGTGTCTCCCCATTTTTTGATTGGGCTTCTTGTTTTGCTTTTGTTTAGTTGTGTGAGTTCCTTGTGGATCTTCTTTATTAAAACCTTATCACTCTTGTGGAGGGCAAAAATTTTTCCCCATTCAGTTGGGCTTCTTTATGTCTTTTCTGTTGTCTTTTTTGCTGTACAGAAGCTTTTTAGTTTGATGTAGTCCCATCTGTCTATGTTTTCCTTCATTTTTTTTTTTTTTTTTGCCATCTGTAGATGTTTCTAGAAAGGGATTTCTGAATTGTAATTCATGGAGGGTTTTGCCCAAGTTTTCCTCTATGTATGTTATGGTTTCAGGTCTGACATCTAAGTCTTTTATCCATTTTGAATTGATTTTTGTACATGGTGTGAGGGAGTTGTCTTGGTTCATTTTTTTGCATGTTTAGTTTAATTTTCCCAGCACCATTTATTGAAGATGCTATCTTTGTTCCAATGAAAGTTTTTCACTCCTTTGTCAAAGATTAGTTGACTATATATGTGTGGTTTTATTTCTGGGCATTCAATTTCTGTTCCATTGGTCTGATTTGTTTTTGTACCAGTACCAAGCTGTTTTAATTATTAT
>PVHY01013513.1:0-25064 GCA_004024945.1 Uropsilus gracilis | reverse complement strand
CTTACAGGCACGAGCCACAGTGCCTGGCCTTGATAGTCAAATCTTAAAATCCTGCCTGGGAATAGCAATCCTTATAGTTAGGTTCAATTTACTTTCCCAGCATACAACTGTAGTTTAAGGTCCATAATCAATCTTTTTATCACAAAGCATCATGAGAAAAAATTTTAGAAAAACTAGTTTTTAAATTTGCAATATACAGAGTTCAGTCACTTCACAATTTATTATCATCACAGAGAACCAAGCATATCGATTTGGAGATATTGCTATTGATAGGGTGTGCTACCCCTCCCTATTGTTTTTTGTTTAAGATTGCAGATTTTAAGGATAGATGCTAAAATGTGAGAATGACCTTAGTTGGAATTTCCCTTTAGGGAGATGCAGGGGAAAAAGAAGCAAAATGGTTAAGGTGAAACAGATTTTCTGGAAGGCGGGGAAATTAGGATATATAAAGGGTGTGCAAAGAAAGAGAAGGATTTGAATATGGAGATCCGATGGAGAGGTTTAATGGAGGAGAGATGGGAATTGGCCATCTTGTAAAGATGTGAGCCAAGTGAGCTTGGCCATGTGGCCACCGGGGGCCTGCAACCTTAGGCTGACCCAGACTGGCAGCATGTGTGCTAGATGCAGTTAAAAAGTTTGTTTTGCTGAGTTTGACTTGTGTCTGAAAGAGGCCGTGCAAAAGTTAGGCCTGAGAAGAAAGTGAACTTTGCTGGTTTGGCATCATGGAGTTTTTGCTACCTGAAGGTGACAAGGAGAACACAACGTGGAAGACAAGGAGGAGCAAGCCAAGGGAGCAGCCAAAGGAACATGCCTTTAAGCATCTGGAGATGAACTCTGACTGGACATTGGTGAGATGATCACGACTGAGAGACTGAGGATTTTTGGGCCATCTGGGAAAGGACTTTGGACAATGCTAAAGTAATTTGAGTCTCACATGTTTTTTTTTTTGTAGTTATTAGAATAATTAGAAATCACTTAAAAATAAATTAGTCTGCACTGATAGTCTTGCATTGGTTTGGTATTTTGGCTGAGAAGGCTGGGGGGGGTGGTAAGAACCCACTGATTGGAGAGTTTAAACTGTGTTTTTAAGTTTTTCTTTTTAGGTCAGAAAGAGAGAAAGAAAAGCTAGTAGCTGATGTTTGCATATCAATGGTAAAGGTAATCAGTAAAAATGCTAATGGCCTGCTTACAGCCGGCTTTTCAGAGAGAAGCAGGCCGAGGGGCTCAAGGTTAGGTTAAAGGTTAAAGGTGAATGGCCTGTTTTGGAGCCTGCTTCTGAAAGAGAGAAGCAGGCCTGTGGGTGTTTTAAGTCAAGGCAAAAAGTCCCTTCGGGTCACCCTGTTTCACTATTAAGAGATAAAGCTATAAAGAGATAAGTCAAAAGAGTAGTAAGGAGTTACGCATTATAAAAAAAAAATTTACACAGTTGTCTCTAAAGATGGTATACTGGAAGCAGAAAGGAGTAAGGCAAGGAAGAATAATTTTTTATTCTAACTTCCATCTATACATGCTATAGTATTACAAACATACACTTGAATGTATGCTACCATGTTTCAGTAATAGAGGGCTGAAAATACCCCTCAATATTTAGTAATGTTATCAATTATTTTAATTATAGTAGTAATGATAACGCTTCCAGCTTTTTTCGATTCCATCAGAAACCACTTGGAAAACTTTTACAGGGCTCGGATTTCTGAAAGGTCACCTTGTGATTGAAAGTCGTCAAAAGAACTGACGGATTAGAAAGGAGTCGTAGGGCCGGGCACGGTGGCTCGTGCTTGTAAGCTTCAGCCTATGAAGCGGCCTGGGCTAGGGATCGCGGTTCGAGTCCCGCCTGGGGCCGGTAGCGAGCCCTAGTTCCAAAAAAATAGCTGGCGTGGTGGCGCGCGCCTGTAATCCCAGCTACCTGGGAAGCTGAGGCTGGGGATTGCTTGAGTCTGTGGTACCCCGGGCAACGAGAGCCTGCGGTTCCACAGGCAAAAATAGCAAGACCTAGTCTCAAAAAAATAAGAAAGGAGTCGTAAATTTAGAAATCAGCGCGAGAGATTGGGTTCCGGCGCACGCTCGCTCCAGGAGCACTAGCCACGCGCGGGTGGAAGCTAAGCCACTGAAGCCGCGACGCCCGGCGGGAGGCGTGGCCTCGTGATGTCACAGAATCCCGCCCCGTTACGTCGCGCGTCGGGGAGGTCCAAAGGCTTTTGGCGTAGCCGGCGCCATTTTGCCGGATCCCGCGACCGAGTGGGAGTGGAGTGGAGCGGCCGTTGTTGCCGACTCTGTCCTCCTCCCCACGGTCCAGTCAGCGATTGATTAGGAACTTCGGCCCTCAAGCCGACACTTGTCTCTTATTTAGTTCTGGAGAGCGCCTGACCGACATGAGTGATATAGAGGAGAACAACTTCGAGGGCAGAGTGAGTACAAAGCCGCGGGAGCCGTCTTCGGCGGCGGCCCGATGCTCGGGGTTTCACTGGGACCAGCGCGGTCGGGTGGGGTTGCGGGGAGTCCTGCGGGGGCCCGCGGGGAGCAACCTCTGGAGCCATCGCGGTTGCTTCCTCGCATCCCAAGATGGCTTCTGGGTTACACTTCTTCCCAAACACCACATCTCCCTTCCTCCCCTTTTTGGAGACTGACTGCTACCTGGACTCCTGGGTCCGATTTCCCCCGCAGTGCGCCCTCCCTTCTCCCACCCTTGAGGCTTCCTAATCTCTGAGGTGTGGGTCCCCGGCGCGGGGGGGCGGGAGGAGGCGGCAGGGAGTTTCCCTCCGGCCGGATAGTGGTAGGTGCTTCCTCCGGTGGCATTTCTGACGACCCCGAGCATCGTAGAGGGCCTCGGGGGTCGAACGTGCGCGGGGCTGTTGTCCGGGCGGGGAGAAGCTGGCGTGGGACTAGCTGGGGCCTGTGTCTCCTTGGCTCTCTATTGCAGTGAGCGGCCGCGTCTCTGTTGGAACCGGCGGCGTTGCGTCTATAAAGGCGAAAGCCTTGAGGTTGAAGGTGGGACGAGCCTAATGAAGTGGTTAGTCAACGACCGCACCGACCCTTAAGCGTTCTTAAGACGAGAGCTGTGAGGGGAAAACTACGCAAGGAGCCCTTTTCCCTTAATGTCCCTTCTACTTTCCTTTCACTTCAAAAATGAATGTGAAAATGCCTTAACGCCTTCTTTTTTTCTAATTCCTTGATGTTGGGTTTTTTTTTTTTCTCTTTTCTTTATATCTCAACGTCTAATGCTTTTCTTCCTGTGACCTTTCATCTAAACACTGACCACTCCTTTACAGGTTTTTACGGTAAAAAAAAAAAGAAATCTTCTGTCATAAACTTAACCTAAACACAAATTTCGTGGCTCAGTATTTTAAAAATAACTTGTCCGTTTATACTGTTTTCTAACTCAAAACGTTACCTGAAAGTTGCAGGCCCTCTTCCATTCTTTTCAGTCCATTCCCCATTTCTGGGGTCGACGAAATTAAACATCGCAAAGATAGCCTTGTCCTCAGCTTAAATGTACCGGAAAATTTATCATTCTTTGAGTTACATTTCCAAAAGTACCTTGTTAGTGGCAGTTGGTGGGAAAAAGTTGGTGTGAAATCCTGAAAAGATAACAAAATCCCTAGGCAATGTTTTGGTTGTTGTGTTGGTATTCTTGTCACTAGGGGAAGCTGGTGTAAAACACTGAAAGTGTGTGCTGGAGGCAATGAATTTTCTTTTCTTTCTTTTTTTAAAAATCGTAATGCAAAAATACCTGGAACCAGAAAGTGAATCAGTAGATCATTTTTAGGATCTTTTTCTCTTTGAGGATAGAGATTTAGATGTTAGAAATGCCCCCAAAAGCTACTTTTAATTTAATACGTTTAAGGTTGGATTTTTTTTAAATAAAATCTAGAATGTAGTTATGGGGGGGGAAGAGTGTAGTTATAATTGAGTAGTTGAACCTGCTCGTTTTTTAGGATGAAAGGAATTTTGATAACCCCTACAAAACTTAATTTTAAGTTGTTTGTTTTGAGATTTTTAGGTATTCAATGCAGAAACATTTTAATGTTTTTATTTGTTTTGTGGGGAAGTAGACTCATAAACTGTTTTCCTTTTTTTTTAATTAGTCGTCAAAAATAGAAAGGGAGCAACTGTCACCTTACCTACTTAAACTATTATATGTAAGAGTCCTACCCAGTTTTAAGCTAACGTGTAGGTAAAAATTAACTATTTTAGTAGGTAAAGGGTTTCACCCTCCTTCCACCTTTTATGGTCTCTGTGGTCATAGAAAATACTTTTTCCACTTGTGATTCCAAAATGTATTTTAGTGTAAATAAACTAAGTAGACTGACTGATGAATATTCTCTCACCTATTACATTTTTTTAAACTATGGTGCTCTTTTACCTAAGCACGGGCCAGCAGTTTGAAGTTTTTGTAGAATACAATTATTTTATCCTCTGTACCTGAAGATACTTAAATGTAGTAACCATTTAAAGAGCCTTTTAAATAATTTTCAAAAGAAATATGAAGAGTTGAAGTAGTTATATCTCAAGCTTTTCAGCTAAAATTGGAGAAAACATTGATAAATCAGTATTGAGATGCCATTTGCTTTCTATGGATTAAACAGGACATAGTATGCCATCTTCCTGAAAAGATAATTACAATTAGATGGTAACTTTCCAGAGACTGCAAAACAAAATTCATTAAATATGACTAATACCAATAATGGCTACTTTTATAGGATTTTTGAATCTGCTCACCCAAAAGAATCTTTGACATTTTTCCAGTTTACTGCTGACAGTAATCTTGCAGGGACTGGTATACTTTTACTGTTTTAGAAATTAAATACCAAGGGCCAAACGACTAGAGCCAATTTCAATTCATTGCTCTTTTATATACACTTTGCTGTGTATATTTGCATTTACCTTTTTAAAAGGACACTCCTGTAGTTTGGTGTCTCTGGGCCATTAATAGAATTTGCTAAAAACAGTTACTGGCACTTAATTTGCCGTTACAGGTTAATGTCTTCCAAGATTAGATTAAAAGAATTTTAGGAGAGATGATAATAGGTTGAATTTTGTTACTAGTAACCTTACCTTAATGGTTAATCAACCAAAATTCCCTTATTACTGTAGTGAAGCTGTTGATTATCTGCTGCCCTTTTAGTAAAGGACAGGTGTTCTTGAGTGCAAGCAAACATGGGGCTTAAGGCTAGAATTAATAATGAACTCAGGAACTGTTTGGTGCATTAGTAATTGGAAAGCTTTACTAAACTACATTTTATGCTGATTGAGTGATGGAGGTTGCTGAAATAGAAATCTGCTATGCAGTTAGATAATGGGAGGGTTTTAGATCTAAATTTAGAAACAATCCAATATTCAATAAGTTACCATCTATAAAGTCTTAATTATGGGACTGGCACAAAGATATTTTGGCAAAGAGAAAAAACTAGTACCCAAAGAGTAGTGGGCCACACTTGAAATATTTGCAGGAGGAAATTATGAAAAATCGGATCTAAACACAACAGCAGGGAAATGTAAAGAATGAGACTGTTTAAATAGATGCAGTAGAATAGTCCCATTAAAATAAACAGGTCCACTAAAGTAATTTGCCTGAGACATGCATATCATATTAACTACTGTACGTGAAAATGTATTTTGGAACTGGGAGTGAAGTTGGCACTTGAGCTATGACTGCATGTCACCATAAAAAGAATTGAGTTTGCTTCACACACATTCAGACAAAATAGGTTTTTTAATCTCAAAATATTCGGTATTCATTATAGAAAACAAGGGACTGGAAATTAAACGAGTTTCACTTTCTTATATAGCTGCCAGGTGTTAATAGAGGTTAAGATGAACCCAGAGTCCATCTTAGCAATTCCACAATTATGTTTTGTAATGTGCTTAAAGGGGAAAGATAACCCCCTAAATTCTTGTCTCCGTTTTTGAGCTTTCTGGCTTGAGTAACTTTAGGACACTCCTAATGTTACCTTTCATGATACATGAGTTGATTGACAAAGCGCAAAACACAAATTCTTGTGTATCAATTTTAAGTGAAAATTTGTGTTTTATGGTATTTTGTTAAATAGCACCAGTATGGGAGGGTTTGGGGTTTTTTGTTTTTCCCCCTCTGATTTGTATTAGGGCAGGTGCTGGCTGTGTAATTCAAAACCTACTTTGGTGACTGACTCCTTTTTTTAAAAACCTTTAACTAGGGTGTAAAATTTTTCTGTTAATGAAGTTTTTAAATAAGTAAGCATGAAGATACTAGTGAAGTTTACTTTCTCTGCTCCTTTAAGTAAAAACAAATTGAGACATTACACAGATAAAATGTTAGCACTTTGACTTTAAAGAGACTTAGTTCGGGTTCTTTAACAATTTATTTTAAAAAAACTATTTCACTATTTTTTCACATCCCCTAGAAAAGGATGGGACTTCTCAGGAACAGTAGTGTTAAACTTCAGTTTTTGTCATGGGTTTAATATATTTTCCTAAAGTTTCATCATTTATCCAGTTTTAATGCTTTTTTTTTATTCATCTGTCCTCTCCCCCTCACTCCCCATCATGTAATCAGAGACTTTATAAACTTGAGGCAACATCTTAACAGTCAAATTTATATATTTGAGATTCTTTCAGTGAAAGATGCTAATTTATTCAATAGAAATAGAAGGCAGGATTTTAAAAAGGAGAGTAGTGCAAGTAATTGTACAAATTTGTCAAGTGTTTCTTACTTGTATACCACTCCATGAAATAAGAATAATTTATATGCGTCTTGGGAACTGAAAGATATCAGTGGGATTTAAATGTTTAGGGGATGAGTGTCATTGAAAGGTAAAAGTTTTTCTGTGGACTTAATTTTGTAAATGAACTGAAGTTACCTGTGATATTAATGCCTAGTATAACAGTTGTGAAGTGGCCATCAGTAATCAGTGTAAATCCTTTACTAGAACTTGTCTTTCACAGTGTGAAAACCTTTTTCTTTGTTAGTGGGTGCTCAGGCATCAAAGAATTAGCCCTGAGGACTCTGTAAAAGGTGTAATTTTATTTACATATCTGTGAATTAATAGCAGTTGTTATTTGTTCATGCGTCCTAACAGATTTAGCAGGACAGAGGTGGAAGTGAGAAAATGCTAAAGGTCTTATGAGAGAAAGAATCAGTAAATACTTCAAAAGACTTGAGAGGGGAATATTGAAATGTGACTTCCTCTCCTTTAAGTCTCTGACATTTATAGTTGTGTATGATCCTTATTGTGTCAGTGTTTTCACCAAAGGTAGAGTCTGTGATATAAGCCTGGCCTATCTGAGGTGGAAGCTAACAATTTTTCCTTGAAACTAAGGCATTGTAGTTTTTTGTATTTGAGATTCGTAAAGGTTCCGTGACAATAGAATTTGAGAACACAGAATTCTGTATCCTTAGTTTAATTACTATTTACTGGTTTTTAATATTGCTAAACCATGTTAGTCCTTATAAACTTGTTTTCTCTACCTTTTAAATTGCCACTTACACATTAGCTTTTTGGAAATTACAATCAATCGTGAAATAAGCTGGCAGATTTATGAACCACTTTTGTACAGATAAATTTTACAGGTAATGTCCCAGTAGTGACATGAGTTTAAATTTAATTATATATTTGTAAGTGCCAATTCATAAGTTAAGCATTCCCAAGTTACTCCAGATTTTGGAGAATATAGAGAGACATAGAGTTTTAAGATATCTGAGTATAATTTTATAGAAACCACTTTAACCTTACTCAGAATGCAGAATACAGAGATGACCTTAAAAGAAGGGAAATTATCGCTTTTTAAAGTTGATTTTTTTCAGAGTTGCTGTAATAGCAGTTAAGAAAATACTGCTTTAGGCCGGGCACGGTGGCTCATGCTTGTAAGCTTCAACCTGTGAAGCGGCCGGGGCTAGGGATCGGTTCGAGTCCCACATGGGGCCCATTGTGAGACCTAGTTCTAAAATAATAGCTGGACGTGGTGGCGCGCGCCTGTCATCCCAGCTACCTGGGAAGCTGAGGCTAGGGATTGCTTGAGTCTGTGGTACCCCGGGCAACAAGAGCCTGCAGTTCCACAGGCAAAAATAGCAAGACCTAGTCTCAAAAAAAAAAAAAAAAAAAAAAAAAAAAAAAAAAAAAAAAAAAAAAAAAAAAAAAAAAAAAAAAAAAAAAAAAAAAAAAAAAAAAAAAAAAAAAAAAAAAAAAAAATATTGCTTTTGTAAACCTGAGAATCTAATGAAGCATTCTATCGTACTCAAAAGGAGGCAGAATTGTTTTGTGTAAACTGAATTTAAAGAACATGAGTAAACACAGATTTTTCATAGTCAGAAGGATGAAGTTCTGTTAGTACAGTAAATACAACCTACCTCCACATAATTTCCGTAAATGTATTTCTGTGGAAATTGTACTCCAGTTTCATAAAGTAGCAGGAGAATGTTTTTAGAGCTTACCCTGTATTCATTTAGACTTGAATCTATCTAGAAATTTGCCTTGCAATAATACAGGGATTGGTTACAATGTAGCATTTATATTGGTGTATATGTTATTTTAATGGCTTTTAAGTGTATTGAGCATACATGTTGAAATTTTCTTCCATCTATCATACCAGTTGTATTAAAAGCCACTTGGCAATTTTTGCTTACTGTGCAATTGTTTGGTCTGCAACATATATTTAATAACCCTTATTTCTCATTAAAGTTATAGTACATGGTTATTTTGATTGTTCACAGTGTGTAAAATACAACTGTATTTTATGGTACTTAAGAGAACACCATTTAAACAGTTGGTACTGAGAATTTTTGGATTGTTTTGTAGTAGGTATGGTAGACTAGGAGATCTATTTAAAGTTTCTTTCAAAATTCATAATATGATTTAGCTGATTTATAAATCTGTTTCAGCTAGGCAGTATACTTTTAATTGTTGGACCTAGATTACTGGGAAATATGTGGAATTTCTTAGCTAAACAGCTTTAAGAGCTGTTAAGTGTAATCTAGTAAGATGACAGATACCTTCTCAGTAAAGTTTATGCTTTGTTCTTTATTCTTTAGGTTAACTTTAGTGACAGTTGATAAATCCCTAAGTTGGCTTTTGGAGATTTCAATAATGACAGCTTTATAAGTAGCAAACTTTTTATTAACCTTGAATGATCCCATGAAGAAACGGATGCAGGTTTAGATTTTCTCTGCTTTAAAAGTTGAAGGATAGATCACAAAGCAGGTTACAAACTTATGACACTGCAAAATAATAAGCAAACCTTTTACAACTTAACTGATCTCTTTGTTCTTTCATTTCTTAAACCTCTGTTAAACTAAGGGAAATTGTATTTTTTTCCCATTGAATCCCATTAAATTATAGATGTTACTGAGTTACCTTGTTTACATTTATTCCTAAGAAGAGATAATTTCCAGCAACGATGTTGTTTATGAGGAAAGACTTAAAAATCAGGAATACACATGTTTGTCTTTATCGTGGATATTTAAGAATCAATTTTGATTTTTAAAAAAAGGTTTTACAGTGACACAGATCACAAAGCCTGCTCGTATGTTTATAAATATGGTTCCATCTACTGCTGTTCACTAGTGACATAAATTACTGTTACAGAACCAGGCACAGTGGCGCATACTTTTAAGCACCAGCCTATGAGTGCGACTGGGACTGGGGATGGTGGTTGGAGTCCCATCCGGGACAATGTAGCGAGGCCTTGTTCCAAAAAAATAGCTGGGCCTGGTGGTGCGCGCCTGTAATCCCAGCTAACTGGGAAACTGCTTGAGTCTGTGGTACCCTGGGCAAAGTAAGCCTGCAGTTCCACGGGCAAAAATAGCGAGACCTAGTCTCAAAAAGAAATACATAAATAAATGGCTTCTACAGCAGGGAATGTGTCATAGAAAGGAAAGTCAAAAAGAGAAAGAGCCAGGCACCGTGACTCGTGCCTGCAAGCTTCAGCCTATGAAAAGGCTGGGGCTAGGGATCACGCGATTTGAGTCCCACTCAGGGCAACACAGCGAGACCTAGTCCCAAAAAATAGCTGGGCGTGGTGGCGCATGCCTGTAATCGCAGCTAACTGCGTAGCTGAGACTGGGGATTGCTGTGTCCGTGGTACCACGGGCAATGTGAGCCTGCGGTTCCATGGGCAAAAGTAGCGCGAGACCTAGTCTCAAAAAAAGGCTGGGGAGGATATTCTTAAGTGTCATGAATGAACCAATCTGTGGGTCTTCATTTAGTTTTTATCTGAAAAAGTAAGTAGGATTTAGTATCATTAGTACTGTTTTTCGTAAATAAGACTTTTGACCTTTAAGGTGAGGTAAAGAAAGAGGTTTAAGGAAGTTGCAAGATAGTCTTTTGGCATAAATAGTAATTGGTGTGACTAGACAGAAATGTATCCTTGAGTCAAATGCCGAATAAATCTGTAAACAGATTTTTAATCAGTTTTTAACTACTTGATTTGGAAAGTTTTGATACATTTTCAGAAGTCAACCCCTTTTCTGATAGAAGATATAGTCATGAAGGGAATTTAAGTATGCATAACTGCAAGAAATTTGCAAAACTATGAACAAAAGAAGGTGGGACCAAAAATAAAGACTATGATGCTTATTTTGTAATTTATTGTACATTATGCTACTTCATGGATAATATAGAATTTTAAATGGCTGAGATGCAAAAATATATATTAGGAATTTATGAGCCAAAGGGAACATTTTCAGAATTTCTTGTTTGCTTCTCACTTTTTTGTTTTGTTTTTGTTTTTAGTAAGTTTGTTTGACATCACAGTGTAACTTTCTGGTAAAGTCAGAGTGAGCAAAGATAGTGGTCAAATAAAATTGAGGATGATGTTAGTGTGTTAGTGATGTTGCTGGTTTTGTTTTCTTGTTTGGTTTTTTTTTTTTTTTTAACTACTTTTTGCCTGACATTTTGTCAGTTTAGATGGGTGTGTACGAATATTTTAGCCAAGGATACTTTGTTTTAGCCAAATCTTGATAGATCAGCATGGCTTAATGAAAGCTTACTTTAAGATCACTAAAAATCTTCAGGTTATAAATTAGTGAAAACAGCCACCTAAGTGGGGGTATTAACAGTTAATGTTAGATTTATGCTTGAATTGAGTATTTACATTAAAATTGTTCACATTTTAGAAACTAGGATGAAACATGAAAGGGGAGGAGGGTGAAGAGTATGGTAAAAGCATTTAGAGAAATTCAGTAGATTCTCTTTAATTGTTAGAAGCTAAACTTTTGAACAATTTTAAAGATTATAAAATTGTTTTTTTTTTTTTTAAATAAACTAGTTATTTGCACTTTACCTGCTGGCTTTTCCATTTGGTAGATAACATTCTGAACTCCAGCAGAGTTTTATAATCCCCACGTGCTTAAATATACTAAATGTTCTTTTTCCATTAAGGTTAATGTTCGTGAAGAAATTGAAGAGTTTTTTCCAAGAATGTGGAAGATAAATCAAGATAAAAGAAGGCTAATGAAAAGTATTAAAGATCAGAAAATTAAAATTGAATGGGGGAAAAAATTGAACAGAAGATTGGTCAGATAGAAGCCCTTGAATATTTTTTTTAAGGCTATTTTGAATTGTTTGAATTGGGGAAGAATACACGAAGTATGAAAAATGAAAAACTCAATGAAGAATGAAGAGAAGTAGAAAGCAAGAGTGAAGTAGAATTAAAAGAATCTGGAAGAATGAATGGGTCCTAGGTTAAGTAAATGTATGGTTTATGTTCCAGTGTCTGTATGATCAAGTTGTAGATGAATTTGCATGATTACTTAGTTAATAGAGAATTGGTGATCTGGTTCAAGTAGGGAATTATTGAGGATAGTTAGCAGTATTAACATTGGGTTATTAATGAGCTGAAATTTTTTTCTGGAGGGTGTTGCCTAACCATTTGTTTTTCAGGAGCAATCAATATAAATAATTACGGTACTTTAAATGTTAGGTGTTAGGCATCTACGTGACCAGTGCCATTTGTAATACTGTCTTCTTTGTTAGGAGTCTCGCTCTCAGTCAAAATCTCCAACCGGAACACCTGCTCGTGTAAAATCGGAGAGCAGGTCAGGATCTCGTAGTCCATCAAGGGTTTCCAAACACTCTGAATCCCATTCTCGATCAAGATCAAAATCCAGGTGAGTTTCAGATAATGTATAAAATGCTTTCCATGGATTTCTGGAGGCAGTGTGGTTTTTACAAATCCTTTTTGTTGAATTTTCAAGATCATAAAATAATTTTTCTTAAACGATGGAGTTTAGAAATGAATAATATATTCTAGATAAGGACAACATGTGGTTCAATCATCTTTTGGTCCATTTAATCTATCAGATACTCCCTATTAAAAATATTGCTGATCATTTGAATGTGCCTGACATTTAAGGATCAGTGCTTGAGTTTATTTCAATTATATTTGTACAACAGTGATCTTTTTTTCCCCTTCCATATGGCATGTAATTAATGCAGAGAAGATGGTTGTATATTTGTTATCAGAATGATTTAAGAAACCTTAATTGAGATTCATGTTCCAGCTATGTCCTTATTCTGACTTATTGTTCTTTGGTGCAGAATTACAACTCTGATCAGTTGTCAGTTGGGGTATGGATGACCAGGGGAAGATTGCTAGGTCATTTAGACTAACAAAAATTCTAGTAATTTCTAGATTTCTAGTAAATTCTAGCAAGAGTCACTCTACTAGATCTAGATGTCTCAGATGTTTGGGGTGGGGCAGGAGTAATACAATGTAAATAGTTTGCTAAGTCATTATAATTTCTTGATTAGAGGTAAGGAACATTCTGCTCATGCCTTTCCTGGTACACTTCCCAGTCTACCTAGTAAAATCTATTAAAATCTTACCACTAAATTGTTAGCTTTGTTTCCAGTAGTCTTCCTTCATTAAGTTCCCTTCCCCATGTTTGCTCTTTTTTGAAGTTTCTGCTTCCTAGTTTTTACACCATTTATTGAATATCTTAAAGAAATTATTTTTTATGCTTGTCATCACCACAGGTCTGGGTAAGTTAAGGATGGATCATGAGTAGTAAATCAGAAATTCTTGGGTTAATAGGCCCAGGAGGACGACTATCTGAGAGTGACTGAAAATAATCAGAGAGGAGAACTAGAGAATTGGCAGTCAAGAAATTGGTAAAATGATAAAGAGCGTTTAAAGGAAGGATTTATCAAGACTACCCTGGGCAACGTAGCAAGACCTACTAGTTTCTAGAAAAAAATGGCTGGGCTCAGTGGCGCATGCCTGTAATCCCAGCTACTTGGGAGGCTGAGGCTAGGAATCACCTGAATCTACAGGTTCAAGACTGCTCTGGGCAACATAGCAAGACCTAGTCTCTTTAAAAAAAAAGAAAGAAAGAAAGGATTTAGACGTGAAGACTTAGATTAGATGGACACTTAGTTTGTGGTGAAAATAACTCAGCAAATGGCAATGCTAGATTGCAGCAGGCTAAAGATAGGAAAGCAAATTATATTAATAGTAAAGGGACTCTATATTGAGTAGAGCTGGGCATGGTGGTGTGTACCTGTAAGCGACAGCTTATGGAGTTGTGACTGGGACTGGGGATTGTGGTTCGAGTCCTGCCTGGGGCAACATAGCGAGACCTAGTTCCAAAAAAATAGCTGGGTGTGGTGGTGTGCCCCTGTAATCCCGGCTACCTGAGAAGCTGAGGCTAGGGATTGCTTGAGTCCATGGTACCCTGGGCAACGTGAGCCTGCGATTTCCACAGGCAAAAATAGCAAAACCTAGTCTCAAAAAAAAAAAAACTATATGAGTAGGTAAGAATCAAAGGATTTTGTTGTGGTGGTAGTTGTTTTGTCTATGGTAAAATGTGCAACATAAAATTTTCCTTCTTAGCCAACTTTTTTTTTTTTTTTAAGAGACTAGATCTCGCTGTTTTCCCCTGGGTAGTCCCAAATCTATGGACTTAAGTGATCCCTAGCCTCAGCCTCATAAGGCTGGAATTACAGGCTCACGCCACCATGCCCGGCTATTTTTTGAGACTAGGTCTCACTGTGTTGCCTGGGGTAGTATTGAACCTGCGGACTCAGCAATTCCTAATCTCAGCCTCCCAAGAATGGGATTAAAGGCATGCTCCACTGCGCCTGGCTTCTTAGCCAATTTTAAGTATACAGTTCAGTGATATTAAGCACACATTATGCAAACCATCATGTCACCATCTACCCCATAACTCTTAATTTTGAAAAACTGAAACTACCAATTAAAACCCCTGTTCTTTCTTGCTTCCAGGCCCTAGCAACCACCATTCTACATTGTTAGCTTAATGTCACCAAGATACATACATGAAAACCGGCCACGGTGGTGCACGACTTTAATCCCAAGTCTAGGATGGAAGGCTGAGACTGGGAATTGTTTGAGTCCGCGGGTTCGAGACCTGCCCGGGACAATGTAGTTGAGAAATAGTCTCAAAAAAATAGCTGGGCACCGTGGTGCATGCCTGTAATCCCAGCTACCTGGGAGTCCTGAGCCTGGGGATCGCTTGGTCTGGGGTTCCTGAGTTTCTGAGACCTAACCTCAGGGGGGAAAAAAAAGATACATACATGAATTACAGAATTTCCTTCCTAATCATAGTTTTTGTTTTCTTTCTTTTTAAAAATGTTACAGCCTTATTGTGCGTGTATGGTAAAATGAAAATTAGGACGTACAGAAGGGATATGCTGAGAACAAGGAGAGGAGATTTTGTCATGATTAAGAGATAAGAGGAGGCATAGCCTTTCCTCAGAAAGTTCTTAAAAATATTCAGGGATATGTGTTTAGGTCTTCGGTGTTAACCTTTTTGTTTAGATATTTTTGCCTTTATTTCTCTCAAAGGTCGAGGTCAAGGAGGCATTCTCATAGACGTTACACTAGATCCAGATCCCATTCTCACTCTCATAGAAGACGATCTCGAAGTAGGTCATATACACCAGAATACCGGCGTCGAAGGAGCCGAAGTCATTCTCCAATGTCTAACCGGAGAAGACATACAGGCAGCAGGGTATGTGTTTTTTATAAAGTCTTTCCTATATATTTAATTGTTGCATAATATCTTAAGATATGAAATGGTGAGAACCTGATTGTTAAAAGTGGTACTTTGAAAAAATTTCGAACATAGGATTATTATTTACATCCATTTAAAAAATTTCCCCCGGACCGCTTAGTAGTTAAGTGAATTTTGATGATAGATTATATGCTCCAATAATTAAAATGAAAAGCATGGGTTGAGTTGATATTTAAAAATTTTACCATATAGTTGGGGGGGGGTTAGTAGTAGAAATACTGAAAGCTGTAGTAATAGTAGTTAACGCTTATATTGAACACTGCAAAATTTTCGTTATACTTAAGTATCTGTATGATGCAAGTTACCATGTTGTAGATAAGGAAAGTGGGTATATGACATTGGGTACTTTTTGTTTCTTGGTTAACTGGAAGGTCCAGGGTTCAGTTCAGCTGGGCTACTTGACTTTTTTCTTGTTAAATGCTTCTATTTTCTCTCATGTTAAACTGATTTCTCGGTAAGTCTGTCCCTATCTCCTCCTGAGCCTGGCCAACTCAGGTTATCCTCCTATCACCTTTTATTTCTGATCCTTTTTCCTCAATAAATTTATCTCTATCACCCAAAAAATAAACTGATGTACAGGTGACTTGAAGCAATGTATTTGTGTAATTGTGAGGTGTTCTAAGCATCATACTTGAATATTTTGATCTTTGTTCTAATTTGGGACTTAAAATTAAATCTCTTCAACAGGCAAATCCAGATCCCAACACTTGTCTTGGAGTGTTTGGCCTCAGTTTATACACAACAGAGAGGGATCTTCGTGAAGTATTCTCTCGATATGGACCATTGAGTGGTGTCAATGTGGTTTATGATCAGCGAACTGGACGATCTCGAGGATTTGCTTTTGTTTATTTTGAGAGAATAGATGACTCAAAAGAGGTAATTTTGTTAATTGTCAATGTGAAAGTTTTCTTATGTGCATAATTCTCATGTTTATTTTTTGTTAAAAGTTGATTGATTTCTAGTTCCTTGAATGTGTCCACTTGGAGTCTACCTCACAGTGTTAGGATGGAATGGTCAGATATACTTTCTAGCTAATAATCTAGTGTAGACATGTCCTGATCAAAAGCTCACCTTGTAAAGTGAGTTAATGGGAAAAGTACACTGATAAGTGTTCTCTTTTGAAGAAGCTTTGCTCATGTTCCAGGTAATGATAAAGTTGATGTTTTAGAATTATGGTTTAAAATGTTTAATGAACTTCCTATGTGTAGATACAGAACTTTGTATTTCAGTTCTCTTAATATTCAATCTTTCTATTCTACAGTTGAAAAATAATAATTTGAAAACAACTGATGCTTTCTCATTTTGTGCCATTCTTAAATCACCTAGCTGAATTATCCTGATCATTGTCATGTTTAAAATAGTGCTATTTTATTAGGTATTGGAGCATAAAAGAAGCAGTGGGGAATGGGCATGGTGGTGCGTGCCTGTAAGTGTCAGCCTAGGAAGCCGGGGCCAGGGATCACGATTAGCGTCCCGCCGGGGACACATAGTGAGACCTAGTTCCAAAAAAAATAGCTGGGGTTGGTGGCGTGTGCCTGTAATCCCAGCTACCTGGGAAGCTGAGGCTGGGGATTGCTTGAGTCTGTGGTACCCCGGGCAACAAGAGCCTGTAGTTCACGGGTAAAAATAGCGAGACCTAGTCTCAAAAAAAAAAGCGATATCTAGAATTGTATAGCTATCCTATAATGCAGAGGATAGTCACTCACAACAGATTTAGCAGCCCCAAAATGTTGCTCATGCTGGATTTGAAAAATGTATTCCAAATGGCCCTCTGTTATTATTTGTCAGTTATTTGTTGATATTATGACTTTCACTGTTAAATAATTGTGATTTGTTTGTTCTTGTTCTCAGGGATAAAGTTGTCAACATTAGATTTGTCCTGTCTTGATTTCCCTTCTCCCAGGCTCATTTCTGGATAAAATGAAATAAAAATGGCAACTTAGTTCCAAAAAACTTCCCTGCAATTTTGTTAAAATGGTAGAATTGACCAGGCATGGTGGCGCATGCCTGTAGGTGGCAGCCTAGGAAACCATGACCGGTTCCAGGGATCGCAATTCGAGTCCCCGCTGGGGCCACAGAGTGAGACCTAGTCCCAAAAAATAGCTGGGCATGGTGGTACGTCTGTAATCCTAGCTACCGGGGAAGCTGAGGCTGGGGATTGTTTGAGTCTGTGGTGTACCCCGGGCACCGTGAGCCTGCGGTTCCATGAGCAAAAATAGTGAGACCTAGTGTCAAAAAAAAAGTAGAATTATTGTTGAATTTGTTGGAATTAGTACAGGACCTGAGAAATGTGAGCTCAAGAATAAATTCAGGTCCAAGCATGGTGGCCCATGTCTGTAAGCGGCAGCCTAGGAAGCCGGGGCCAGGGATCGCAGTTCAAGTCCGGGGGGGGGGGGGGCACGTAGCGAGACCTAGTCCCCAAAAAATGGCTGGGCATGTTGGCACGCGCCTGTAATCCCAGTTACCTGGGAAGCTGAGGCTGGGGATTGCTTGAGTTTGTAGTACCCCGAGCAACATGAGCCTGCGGTTCCACGGGCAAAAATAGTGAGACCTAGTCTAAGAGAAAAAAAGAATAAATACAGGAGCACACTTTCTTGCAGGTTTCTTTACCTTTGAAATTCGCTAGGTGGCAGTGTGTTACTTTTAGAGACCAACTCGAATAGCTTAGACTTCTTTATTGGCTAAACTTCTGAGTTGTATGGTTTCTTCTCTGTGCCTATAACTGTCCCCAATCTGAGCACAAACCTCTCTGTCACAGAACTCAAATCTATTTATGTGAATAAAACAGATGCTGATATGTTAAATCCTAGCTTTGTTTTTTGAAAAAGAAACGTTGGTTTTTTTTTTTTCTTTCAAATTTCAAATGGGTTAAATTTGTTTCGGTGAATTCTATATTCCTGTTTCTGTCTTCTTTAAAGGCTATGGAAAGAGCAAATGGAATGGAATTGGATGGTAGAAGAATTCGTGTGGATTATTCTATCACCAAAAGAGCGCACACACCCACACCAGGCATCTACATGGGCAGACCAACTCAGTAAGATATCAAGTTTCCTAAGCCAGAAGTTCACCAGACAGACATTTACAAAATACTGATTATCAAAGACAAAGTGATTTTTCTTACAATTAGAATTGAGTATTTAATTTGAACTTGTTTGAATAATTTTATTTATATTGTGTGTATATATGTATTTGAGCAGGGGAACAAAGTAAAAAAATTTAAAAAGCATTTTGTAAGTACATTGCTATCTCTTGTTGGTACTGTACAAGTAGAAAAATTAATAAATACTGGGACAGTATTGCATACTTTTAAAATACTTTTTTCATGGGATCTCAAACCATTGTGTATGTATCTTTGGAAGTATCTTGCCAATTAGTGTTTAGGAGGGAGAGAGCCAAATTTTAAATTACAGAAACATAAATGGGACCTTGTCTTTTTAATATACACCAAGGATGGTATTTCTTGAAGAATAGAAGAAAGAATTTAGGCCTTCCAGTTAATTTGAAATCTTAGGGAAATGTAGGGCTTGCCAAGGAGAATTTAACAAAAACAAAAAAGTTCTGTCACTGTTAGAAATTGGGAAAATAACAGAAGGAAAATCTTAGGGTGGTTTAAATTGATTACCAGCCCTTAAAATGTAAAGTAGTAATTCTCTTTTGTGTTTGGGATTGGTTATTTTTAATATTTGATGTTTGTTATTTGCTTTTGGATGAGTCATAAGGACTGATTTCTTAACATTTGATGCAGTCCCCAGCACAGTACACAGTACTGCATTTCAGCCTGTTGAAGGGTCCTTGATTTAAGGTAGTACATTACTGGAAGTAAAGATTATAATTTGGAGAGTACATCGTTCCTGAGTATGTAGTGGCGAGGAAGCCAAGGCAGAATACCTTGAGAGTCAGCAAAATTTGACATGACACAAATTGACAAAAAAGAATTGTTCTAGCCAGGTGTGGTAGCCGTGCCTATAATCCAGCTGCTGTGAGAAAAGGCCAAGGACCGTCTGAGTTTGCAGATTTGAAGCTACCCCAGCAACATAGCGAGACCTGGTGTCAAAAAAGCAGCTGGGCATGGAGGCAGGCGCCTGTAATCCCAGCTACCTGGGAGGCTGAGGATCGCTTGAATCCATGGGATTGGGACTGCCCCGGGCAACATAGCGAAACCTAGTCTCAAAAAAATAAAGAAAAAGGGATTGTTCCTTCCTCCATTTTTAAATGCAGTGAAGCTAGAAAACAGTTATTCTTTGTATAAAGTGATACGTTTATATCACTGATGTAAAATTTTTACATTTTTCTTCAGTAGTGGCGGTGGTGGCGGTGGCGGTGGAGGTGGTGGAGGTGGAGGTGGCAGACGACGTGATTCTTATTATGATAGAGGATATGATCGTGGCTATGATAGATATGAAGACTATGATTACCGGTACAGGTAATGTTTTATTTTGTGGTTTTTATTCTAACTTAAATGCTAATAGTAGTATTTGGCACTTTTAATTTGTATTTGATATGTTAAATATTTAAAATAAATTCATGATCCCTTCTTGAGAAAAGTAGGGGGAAATGTTTTTCTCAAGACTAAGGACAAACATTATGTGTGCTTTTGCATCATTGGACTGACCAACATTTTTCCCCCGCTATGTTTTTGAGTAAGGGGTAATTTTTATTTTCATCTGTCTCAGACAAGAGATTATTTGTATGCTAAGTCATCTTTTTCTTACAGAAGAAGATCACCTTCTCCTTATTATAGTCGATACAGATCACGATCAAGATCTCGTTCCTACAGCCCAAGTATGTATACTTTACATGTGTCATGTTGGGAGATTCATTTCTAAATAATGGTTTCTATTTAGAAAACTGGGGGTACGTGGGGGGCTGCTAATTGGGAAAATATTAGGCAAGTCAAATTATAATTGTCTTTGACTTATTTTCTTTCAGGGCGTTACTGATAAATGGAATGATTGCAGATGAAGACATCTTCTTTGTTTTCCACTCATTCTGTGTTTAGTTCTGGATTTCCCCAAGCTTCTAATCTTTACTATTTCTTTAAGAAGAACCCTTAAAAGAAAGATCTTCATTTTATTTAGCATCTATACTTTGTCAATTGTATTGCTGTTTCTCACCCCTTTTATTATATTCTTAAAGATGTAATTGTCATTTTGTGAGTTGAAACATCGAGTAAAAAAAAAAAGGAATGCCCAGTGTTACGCTTTGTAAATGATTTTTCTTCGCTTTTACGGAAAGTTCGCTCCTGGCTAATCAGATGAGGAAAGAAATTTTTTTTTTAGCTGCTTTTGTGTTAGATATTGTATTAGACATTGTATTAGAGATTGCATTTATGACGAACTCCTTTTTTAATTTTCTTGGGGAAGATAGTAACACAAAGTAGTGCAGTTATGTCTGGTTTGTTTGGGGTGGCATGAAGCAGTCAAATAGTTGAGTGTAAGAAGTTTGAAGCTTAATAGAAGAAAACAGTTGATCATTTCTTTTGAAGAATGGAATTTTTGAGCCCTGAAAATTAAGTCATTTTTTTAGAGATGAAAAGCTTGTGGACTCCTAACAAACATGTTGTATTTAGAATACATTTGTTAAAATTTACAAACTTAAAGTGTGATTTTTGTGTTGAATTTTTGAAGTTTACGTATTCCCTTAATCAGTGAAGGATAACTCTTATTTATTATTTAGAGCAACTGTATACTTTGCTGTTAGAAATTTTGGTATTGGGGCCAGGCGTGGTGGCGCATGCCTGTAGGTGGCAGCCTAGGAAGCCACGGCCAGGGTCAGGGATCGCAGTTTGAGTCCCACCTGGGGCACAGAGCGAGACCTAGTCCCCAAAAAATAGCTGGGTGTGGTGGTGCGCGCCTGTAATCCCAGCTACCTGGGAAGCTGAGGCTGGGGATTGCTTGAGTCTGTGGTGCCCCAGGCAACATGAGCCTGTGGTTCCATGAGCAAAAATAGACCTAGTCTCAAAAAAAAAAAAGGAAAGAAAAATTTTGGTATTGGGACAAGCAGGCTGTTGTATAGTATAAGTCTTTAGAAGATACACGTGGAGAAAAGTAGTCTTTCAAATAAAAGTTAATTTCTTTGAAAATGGAATTGTCTCTTTATTGTGATACATTAACATTTTTGGGGCCAGTCCTTGTTTCCTAATCCTTTTTGCTTATAACTGAATATATAGTCCTTGTCTCAAGTCTTAAAAAGAAAAAGGCTGGGCACAGTAGCGCATACTCATAAGCGGCAGCCTAGGGAAGCCGCGGTAGGGACCAGGAATCGTGGTTTGAGTACCACTTGGGGCAACGTAGCGAGATCTACTTCCAAAAAAATAGCTGGGTATGTAATCTGAGCTACCTGGGAAGCTGAGGCTGGGGATTGCTTAGTCTGTGGTACCCTGGGCAACAAGAGCCTGCGATCCACTGGCAAAAATAGCAAGACCTCGTAGAATTTATTCTACAAATAGAATTTCTTCTACAAGAGAATTTATTGTCTCTGAAGAGACAATAAACCTGTATAGGTTACTTAACCTGTTAATGGAGAGAGGGGGAAGAAGAATTAGAGGAGTAACGTAGGTTCAAGTGAATTACATCTTTCAAGAGTTCCATGAAAAGGTGAAATAATGAGTAAAATCTGAAAGGGAGCAGAGGAGGGAAGCCTAATGCATATGTCAAGTAACAGCGTGTAAATAGAATGGCCTTAAGATAGTAGTAAGCCTGCCTGGCATGCTGAAGAAGGGAGGTTAGGGAGGACAGATGTTAAAATGCATGAGTGCACAATATGAAAAATTCATTATTTCTGGGCCTCTATTGCATATTAAAGTAAAAATCTTGATTTTTCTTAGTTCACTTTTGAAAGTAGTGGGTCCTACAGAATTTTATTTGTATTATGGAAAAAAATGAAAAAAACCTGCAGTGTCTTCCTAGGTAAAGTACACATTAATTCTTAAATACAAATATTGGTTTATAGCCGGGCATGGTGGCTCGTGCCAGTAAGCGTCAGCCTATGAAGCAGCTGGGGCTGGGGTTTGCGGTTCGTGTCCCACTCGGGGCAACACGGTGAGATCTAGTCCCAAAAAATATTTGGGTGTGGTGGTGCATGCCTGTAATCCCAGCTACCTGGGAAGCTGAGGTTGGGGATTGCTTGAGTCTGTGGTATCCCGGGCAACGTGAGCCTGCAGTTCCACGGGCAAACATAGCAAGACCTAGTCTCAAAAAAATACTTGGTTTATAAATTACTACGTGCTTTAATTCATAAGACTGAACTGACTTTCTAGTAGTATTTCCCCTGTCAAACTAGTTTGGAGAGAGGAAAGAATTTGAAAAAAAGCAATAAAACATTTTTAAAGTAACAGTTTTACATAGAAATTCAGAGATATGCAAGTCATTATTTCTTGTAATATAGACATCACCCATGGAGTCAAGAATAAATGTCTTCTGCCAAGGCTGTTAATTTTTTTTTTTTTTTTTTTTTTTTTTGAGAGTAGGTCTCGCTATTTTTGCCTGTGGAATCACAGGCTTCATGTCCAGGATACCACAGACTCAAGCAATCCCCAGCTTCAGTTTCCCAGGCAGCTGGGGTTACAGGTGCACGCCACCACGCCCAGCTATTTTTTGGGGACTGTCTTACTACATGCCCCCGGTGGGACTTGAACTGCTATCCCTGGCCATGAATGCGCCACCATGCCTGGCCTAGAACTGCCAATTCCTGATAAATCACTGACATCATCAGTCCAAAGTCAAAGACGTGTTGCTCTATGTTCTCTAGGCCTTTTGAAAAACAGTTTTTTGACCACAAAATAACACTTCTACAAGTTGATGCTGTAGATGAAAATGGGCACTTGGGGAAAAAATGTCCGCAAATGTTGCCATGGCAAAAGCTGGAGAAATCAATAACGTAGCATGCAGTTAGCCTTATGACTAAAAGCCGAAGATTCTTACCAAGAAAATTAATGTTCTTACTGAGCATACTAAGCATTCTAAGAACCAAGATAGCTTCCTGAAGTGTGAGAATGATCCAGAGAGAGAAGGAAAACCAGAAGTTGAGTTCCACTGAAGCATCAGTATGCTCCACCCAGAGAAGCACTTTGTGAGAGCCCAGGCTGCTGAAATCTACCCCCTGCGAATTCGAGAGGTAGTGGTAAAAATTAAAGCCCAATGAACTGTATTTTAAGAAATTTGAGCCAGGCACGGTGGCACGTGCCTGTAAGCTTCAGCCTATGAAGTGGCTGGGGCTAGGGATTGTGGTTCGAGTCCCGCTTGGGGCAACATAGCCAGACGTAGTCCCAAAAAATAGCTGGGCATGGTAGCGCGTGCCTTTAATCCCAGCTACCTGGGAAGTTGAGGCTGGGGATTGCTTGAGTTTGTGGTACCCCAGGAAACATGAGCCTGCGGTTCCACGGGCAAAAGTAGCAAGACCTAGTCTCAAAAGAAGAAAAACAAAACAAAACAAAAAAAATAGTCCATTGCTGACGTCAAACTTAATGTTAAGGGGTGTGTAAAATTTTTGTTTATCCCATGCAATTTAGGTTTGGTAGTGGTTTTTGGTTTTGTTTCGCTTTTTTTTATTTTATTGTAATAAACCAGTGCTGAGATATTCTAATTCCATTTCTTTTATATCATTTCTTACTGAGATAACATTGGTTTACCACATTATGACTTAGAACTATAGTGTCACATGTAAGATCTGTGTTACCACACCACGTCCCTCACATAGCGTCCATAATTCATTGACCAGATTTCCCCAGCCCCCCCCCTTTGTTTCCCACCCTACTCTACCCTACCCTGCCCTCTGGTAACCTTAATTTTACAGTCAGATTTCACAGATTTGTTTTATTTAGTTCCTTTGTTTATATTCCATATAAGTGAGATCACCCTATATTTGTCTTTTTCCTGGTTTCTACTTAGCATAATCTGGTTACATTCTTCCAAATAGCAAGATTTCCTCTTTGGTATATTACTAGTCCATTGTGTGTATATGAGCCGCATTTCAATGCACTCATCTGTCTTAAGTAACTACCAAGAAAGCAAACACATGCACAAATGGAGTAACAACCAGCTTTGCTAATTTATGCTCCCTCTAACAGTATGATGAAAGATAAGGCAAAAACTAAAGAAAACTAAGATGTTATAATTGGGTTATAACACAAGTTATTAGGATGAAATTCAGGTAAATATTTTCAAAACATAGTTTGGTAAAAATGATATATACCATGGAATCCTATATTTTGTTGGTGATTGACTTCAAGAAAACTACATATACCATTTATGAGTCTTCATGAAATATGTGTTGTGCAGTCTAGGTATATAATCTCTGATGATTAATCCAGTAATTTTTCATTCAGATTTATGTACAAGCTGCCATACAGTCTGTATATTTAAAAGGATACATCTAGAACTGGCAATTGGGGATAAAACTGATAAGCTTGTGGAAATTGAATTATCAAAATTGAGGATAGACATGGGTAGTTGTGCCACAGTTTTAGAACATTGTAACTTTACCACAATAAAGAGCAGGGCAGAAAACCCAAATCCCCTAAAATAAAGATTGACACATCTAACTTGGTAGTATTCCTGGTGTAGCCCACAATTTGAAAGTTGAAAAGTGAGAGGAAACCAGTGAATAGCTTTATTGCTTTGTGAGTGCTGTGTTGTTGGTGATGAGAATAGTGCTGTTCCTGACATGGAGGAAGTGCCCAATCAATAATTACATAAATGAGTGAATGAGCAGATAGTATTATGAGGAAATTATTGGTAGAGCCCATTAATTTATGAAATTAGAAAAGCTCCATCAAACTGATATCGGGTCGGGGTCCGAGGGAAAAGCCTCCAAATTGCAAACCCCAAGGTCCGTTTCACCTGCGCCTAGCAGTTGCACCTGCGCCTAGCAGTTGCCACTCCAAATTACCAATTAAACAACAGGGTTTTATTAACAAAGGAGCCGAACAGGGAGAACAAAACATCGTGAAAGCCGCACGTGGCAGTTATCTTACCCCAGTCACCATTCTCAGACCCAAAGGTCCCCAAGGCACAGTGCACAGTCCAATGACGAATCCTTTGCCCCTCTGAACCTC
>PVHY01013512.1:0-34863 GCA_004024945.1 Uropsilus gracilis | reverse complement strand
AGGCGGGACTTGAACTGCGATCTCTGGCCCTGGCCGCTTCATAGGCTGAAACTTATAGGCATGAGCCACCGCGCCCGGTCTCTGTCCAAAGTTTTGTGTTTTGTGTTTGAGTTTTAATACTCAGGAGATATTAATGTGGAAGGAGATATTAAAGTCATTTAAAAAAAGATGCACACTCTGTCCCCTTTGACATGCATGATGGCACACCAACAATTCTGAGAAGGTGCTATTTTGGTAGCAAAATCAATTTTTTTATTTTAGAGACTAGGTCTCATTATGTTGCCCAGGGTTGTTTCAAAACCGTGGACTCAGGTGATCCCTAGCCTCAGCCTAGATAGCTGGGATTACAGGCGCCTGCCACCATGCCTGGCGCAAAACCAAATTATTTTTAATTTGGTTCAGTTTTCAAAAAATCAGTAATTG
The DNA here is from genome assembly GCA_004024945.1 of Uropsilus gracilis. Taxonomy (NCBI): domain Eukaryota; kingdom Metazoa; phylum Chordata; class Mammalia; order Eulipotyphla; family Talpidae; genus Uropsilus; species Uropsilus gracilis. The sequence goes on along the minus strand of PVHY01013512.1, from coordinate 34,440 downwards.
CTAAACTTGTCTAGAATGAAATAGCAGTTTTGTTTTTTGGTTTGTTTTTATTCCCTGCACAAATGGGGAAAGATGGGGAGAGAGGCTGGCAGACAGGCCCAGTGCCTAGGGAAAGGCGAGAGCGAGCGCTGTGGATGGGACCCTTACCTCTTGGTGCTGCAAGCATCTGGGCAGGTTGGGCACTTCTCACATGTCTCCCCAAAGGCTCCTGGCTCCGTGCACTGGCACTGGCCGCAAATGCAGACCCCGCGGTCGCTGCAGATATGGCCATCCTTGGCCCGGCACATGCTGATGTCCGTGGAGCAGTTACAGTTGTCCCCAATGTAACCTATGTGGCACTTGCATTCTCCACAATGACACTCGCCATGACCTGAAAGGGCATGCAGAGCACATCAGGGCCTGCCTGCTTTGACACAGACCCGCCACCTGCCCTGTCCCCACTAGGTGGCACAGATGATCCAATAGAATGAGTCACTGAGGTGCCCTTAGAGTCAGTTTAGGAAGACAGAGGGGGCTGGCATGGAGTGATAGAAGGGGCCTGGGCAGCTTGTGTGGCCTGGCTGGGACTAGGTTGGGGCTCAGAGTTGGTTACAAAATTGGACAAGCCAGGCACAGTACTAGATGTCTGGAGAGCTTCTTCCTGCCTCCGTTGACTAATGGCTACATCCTATTCTCCAGAACCTGTGAAGGTCATCTCATATGGCAAATGAGATTGCAGATGTGAGTAAGTTAAGGATCTGGAGATAAGGTTGTCCTGGTTCGGTCAGAGAGACTCCACATGCAGTTAGAAGGGTATTATAAGAAGGCAAAAGGCCACTACAGAAGAAGGCAACACAGGGACAGCAGAAGCAAGATGCTGACTACTGCCTTGGAAGAGGGAGGAAGAGGCCATGAGCCAAGGAACGCAAGCAGTGCCACTCGAGAAGATGGCAGAGGCAAGGGTACCCAGAGCCTCTAGGGAAAGGCAGCCCTCCTGACACCTGTATTCAGCGCAAGGAAAATGATTTCAGACTTCTTTTTTTTTTTTTACAGACTAGGTCTCGCTATGTTGCCCAGGGTAGTCCCGAACTCATGGACTCAGGTGATACCTGACCTTGGCCTACCAGTGCTAGGATTACAGGTGTGCATGATTTCAGAATTCTGACTTCTACAACTCTAAGAGGATAAATGTATGAAGTCACTAATATGTGATAATTTGTCACAGAAGCAACAGGACACAGACACAGCTGTTATCAGGCAATCTTAGCAAGATGCCTTGGCCCTCTGGTCTGGGGTACAACAGCAGAATAGGGGCCCGGTCAGCAGCAGCAGCCTATACTGAGTGGTACCCACTGAACGTGTCAGACTGCACCCATATCAGCAATTGCAGCCCTACCATTATCCCATCCAGCCAGCATTACTGTCATCCTCATCTCACAAGTGACAGAACTGAAGCACTGAAAACCGAAGCAGCATGTTGGTGGTCACAAAGCTCTCGGCTATGGAGCCAACCCAAAAAAGTGAGTCTGGCTCAAGTCCATGGTCTCACTGCCAAGACCTGCAGCCTTGTAGGAGAAAAGACCAGGCCTTGATGAATATGGGAGCCAGGTGATGGTTGCCTGTTCCACATCTCAGGAGGGCCTTTTCCACCACCTGCAAACGGGGAGGGGAGGCTGCCCCTCTAGCTTCTGCAGGCCAGGACAGGTCAATCCCTTGCCGCAGAGAATCGTTTGGACACGAGCATATGGGTGTGTATCTGCTGCATAGTGAGATGCAAAGAGAACACCATTTCCCAAGGGGCTCAGAGCCTGACCAAATTCTCAGTTCTCTGCACTAACAGAGGTGGAAAGTGGTAGGAAAAGTGCACTTAATATTTAAGACTCTTCTTTATACCATCATTGCAGCAAATTTTTGTCCCTGATGCCATTATGCTATGGCAAATGTTAGTGGGACTAGAATTTATACTTATTATTAGCTGGAGACTCATGGATCAGAAAATGGGAAGTGGACAAGTTGGGTTTGTGGATTTTCCTCCAACTGTGTCAGTTTTGCCGGTAGTTGGATCCCAGGACCTTCCCTGAGACCACCAATGGGTGTGATTCACAATTTAGGTCAGGACCCATCTCTTCCCCTGCCACTGACATCCTGACTCCCGCCCACTCTGTCTGCTCTGTAGTGCCTAGAAGCTGTAGGTGGCAGAAAGACCATCTGGAACAGCCCAGCCTCCCATTCTGGGCATCCTCTCCACTCTCCAGGGGCTCAGAGCCACAGCAGATCTTGAAGTGGGCAAATGCCCTATCATTTCACAGGGAGTTGGAAGGCATATGGCAAGCCTTCTGTGAGAGATGAGGTCAGGAGAGATGGTGGGGTAGTTTAACTACCTAAAAGCTGGGGGGTGAGCCACAGAAGAAAGCAGCACCCCTGTGCAGGGGCTGCATGATGGGGGGGTGAGGCAAATGCAAAGGAGGGCATAGCACTTTGAGGAGGGAGAACTGCCCATTCCTCCTCCCCCGAGTCTAGGAACAGGCAGACAGGCAACCACCCTCCATAGAAAGTCTTCCTAACTGAAGTGGATTCAATCCATACAACTCCCTCACATTCCAGTCTCAAGGACTAGAGTGGCAAAAAGCCTGTTGAAAATTAATATGATTCACTGTGGGGTTACTCCTAGGCCCCTACATTTTATTATGAAAATTTCTAAACTTGTGGTCGAGTTGAAAGGATTATACAGGAAACCTTTACATACTCACCACTTACCTTCCATCACTAGCCTGTTAGCTGTTGCTTTATCCATCCATTCATCCATCCATCCATCCATCCATCCATCCATCCATCCATCCATCCATCCCCCATCCATTCATCCTTTTAAAAATGCATTTCAAAGTAAGCTGCACTTTAGGGCGACATGTTTAATATGATTCCGGCACTCTCCACAGGCTAATACCACACCACCCGTACGGCAGAAATAAAGTCAAAGGCATTGCCAAAGCTATATGTATTAGCAGCAAAGATGGCACATAAGTGGGAGGGACAGCCTTGCCTGAGACACATGCTACTTTCCTTCCTACTCTGATTGTGTTGGGCAGCAATATAGACCGACCCAAATATAATGAGACACAATATTCCAGTGTCACAGGTTTGTTGAGGAGGCAGAATATCATTTGGTTGCCAAATCTGGGTTCAGGTGAAGGATGTGTCTGTTAAAGGAGGAAGCTGCTCTCTGAGTGACGGAAGACCAGGCCGAGGGTGCCTGCTGCCCTGTACTTCCCAGCGGGAAATGATCAGCACGTGACCCAGCGGCTCTGAGAACACTGACAGCTTGCAGGCCAGAAAGCAAAAACCCAACCCAGGGCAACACAGCGCTAGTCCCAGATTTCGGGCTCAAGGGGAGAGACAGGCATGAAAGGGGCAGGAGAAAAGGGGAACTGGTGATTCACCAGCATTACTGTGGTTTCTCGGGGAAAGACAGGATCACCTCCAGAGACACAGCTGTTTCTAAAAGCCTTTTCAGCAGGGACACAAGAGACAGTGACCATAGAGCCTCCAATTCAGACAGAGCTCAAGGACCCCCGGGCCACTCCAGTGGGGAGGGAGCAAGCAGGAACTGCTGAGGGGCTGTGGACATTTCCTGCAGCTTTTACGTGACTTGACAGTCAAGTCCCAGCAAGTCAACTAGGAAAGAAGTCCTGGGCTCCCACTTTGGTGATACAGCTGAAACCACAGGCATGCTGTCTTCAGCGACTCCCCGAAGAGCCCCAGGTCAGTTTCTGTCATCACCTGTCAAAGACAAGCCTAAAGCAGCTCCAGCAAAGACATGGTGGTGGCTGCTGAACCTCCTTCACAGCTACAGAGGAATGCCGTCTCAACATGGGAGTCTTTCCAAGAAGCCCAGACTTGGCTTAGAATCCTCCTCAACGCTGTACTCCAAAGAGGGCCTACCAGCCGTGAGAGCTGGCACACAAGCTGCACCTCCTCGCTCTCTTAGTTTAAAGCTTCCACGTCTGCTTTAGAAAGCGTGACCCAAGTAGGTCTCCCTAATAATCCTCACCTGGATGTCTCATGTCCTGTAGTCAGGGCCGAGCCTGCCCTTCCCTCAACTGTCAGTTTTGCTTAGAGATGCCTTCTGGCCAGCCACTGAATGCTCCTAACCCTTAGCAGGAACAGGACAATTAGAAAGACAAAGGTCCCTGTCTTGAAACCAATATCCTGTCAGTCATGAGTAAACTAACTAGGGGAATGGGAACACCATGCTGGCTAACAAACTCCAGAGGGTCTAAGCAAGGACTCTTGACCAAAGCAAAGATCACTGACAATGCCAACCCAAACCTCGAATCTTGATAAACTGGGCTGAAGTTAATGATGCCAGTTTAGTATTACAAAGACATAATATTTTCACTCCACATCAACAGGGATGGTGAAGGGCAAGTGAAAGCATTTGTAAGCGGTGAATTGCTACATGTGCAAGTTATTATTTGCACTACCTTTGTTAGGATGATGGATAGCTAAATGGACAGGAAGTTGTAAATGTGTCTATTTACACAGAATTTCAGCTCTACAGAATTCAACAGCTCTCCATCAGCAAATCAGAGCTTGTATGGGCAGGGGGCCAAGAGGTGGCCCCCTGCCTCCTTTTACAAAAGAGAATGAAGGCTATTTAGAAGGGGAGTCCTTGAAGGGGGGGCTGTGGGGAGAAGTTGGCAGAGAAAAGGGAGGGGAATCAGCGGCCTGGATGTTGAAAGAGCTGTGAGAAGGTCCAGTCTTAACATTCTGCAGAGGTCAAGAGGGCAAATCCTGCAGTGGCTACTGGATTTCACCACAGGCACTGCGGTGGTGACAGCAGAGGCCAGATGGTCTGGAGGGGTAAGAAGTGGGGGAGTGGGCATGAACAACTCCTACAAACAACTTGGGCAGGGAGAGGAAGAGAGGTAGAAGGAAGAGGGCAGGGGTTCTGAAGATGGGATACATTTGAGTCCTCTGCTGATTAAGAGAATGATTCAGAAGATAGAACACTTTGGGGAGAAATGGAGGGAACATAGAATGTAAAACCCTAAAGAGATCCCAGTGGAGAGGGACGTAGGAAAAGGAGGAGGATGAACTGAGTGAGGGTATGGACAGAGTGACCCAGCAGGGGAAGGGTTCAAGGTGGTGGGCCACTGACAGGGTGAAACACAGAGGACTGACCTCAGCCAGCAGGCACTGTGTTACCCTGGAAAGTTCCTAAACCTGCCTGAGAATCCATTTCCTCATCTGTCTGTAAAGATGATGACTTCCTGCGGGGAGCATTGTCAGAAATACTGGTACCACAACAAGCAAAGTTCCTGCTGTGGAATCGGGCAGATGTGGGTGTCAGGAAATGCTAACTGGAGTTGCTGCAACTGCCCTTGGAGCTGAGCAAGCAAAGAACCCAGAAACCAGTGGGCAGTCTGTCCCAAGGAAACGCTGGTACCCCAGACGGTGGGACCAGGGGGTGAGAAGCAAACAGGAGGTGTGAGAAGGCCTTTGGGGAAGGCAGGGGGTGACCAGAGGGTGACAGGAAGAAAGAAAAGTTGAGGCTCAGGTGGTGGAATGGCACCTTAAAAGGGGGGTGGGGAGAGTGTGAGAAGAACTTGAGGGAGAAGGAAACAGAGATCTGAGGTAGCAAGGAGACCCAAAGCGAGTGCTGACAAATATGGGAGAGACCTGCTTCCCTTAGGTCTCCCCATTGCTGAGAGAGACCATCAGTCTCAGGAATGAAGGGGGAAGGAACTTTTCTATAGGATGAGTATGAAGAAAAGCCTGTTTTTAAAATGACACATTGAAGGAGAACAGAGCAGTGATACAGCAAACACTGGGGAAATGGGGCATTAGAGAAGCAGTTTACAGTGGCTTCTGGAACCACCACAACCAGAGTGGTGGTTGGCACTCCTGAAGCTGCCATTTACCATCAGGAACTCTTTTTTTTTTTTGAGACTAGGTCTCACTATGTTGCCCGGGACACCACAGACTCAAGCGATCCCCAGCCTCTGACTCCCAAGTAGCTGGGATTACAGGTACCTGTCAGCTTTTGCAAGATCAGGTCTCACTAAGTTGCCCGGGGTAGTCTCAAACCAGCAAACACCAGGGACTCTAAGCCTCTTGGCGCCCAGCACTTGGACAACAGGCGTGGGCCACTATGCCTGGCAGGAACTAATGTTTTGTGGGGCATGGACATAGGTTAAGAGATATGCCTTAGATAAAGGAACACCTTTATCTTTCTCATCCTCTCTGGCACACTAGAGATGGTTAGGGGCAAGTCTCTTATCTGTGACACAGCTCCCTAACCTCTTTGGAATGTTCCACAGAAAGAGACATGAACTTGGAAAGATAAGACAGTTTACCCCCCCACAGGCAATTTTCCTGTTTAGATAAAATATTCTCATCTTCATTGCCTTTGTGTTGCATGTCATGGGATCCTGGGTTTTTCCTTCCTCATTATCTCATTGTAACCATTCTTTGCCAAGGTATAAAAGGGTCTTCAAACCCACATTAAAGTGGACCTGGACATGACCCCAGGTCTGTGGGCTGACACCACAGATCACTATCAATCTCTTCTATCTCATTCTTTTCCTCTAATAATGTTTAACCCTCTGTATATTTATTTCTTTATTTTAAAATGTGTCTGGTTAAAGTGCCTTCATTATGGGGTTGTGTGCATGAAATCACTTTACCTTCCTAAAGAATCCAGTGCTTGGCATCTAGTAAGTGCTGGAAAAATGCTAGCTAACCCTTCTCCCCCATTATTGTTATTCTAATGGCAGTAATAGGGAGGAACTGGAGATCTTAGTGAATGGCAGGAGGAACATTTTCTATGAGTTTGGGTCAAAGACTTCTGTTGTTAAAAGCTTTCATAGACTACTAAGGCCATGTCAATGCAGGTGAACCCAAGGTCCTGGCAATGCTGATTGGCTGATGCCCAGAGCCCTGGAGGGTGGGCTAATACCACAGAGGACAGCAAGTCAACGGGCAAGGAAGTGACCCTAGCCCTCAGCAGGACATGGACAGGTCTATGTCTGAGGTAGAGCATTTGCAGTCCACCTTCATCCTTCTACCAGAGGCAGTCACTGGTGACTACAGAGAACTTGCCTGAGGGCCTGGAGGAAAGAGGGAGCCAGTGTGGAGGAGGGGTAGGGGGCAGGGAAGGCATGAGAAGCCCCTTTCCCTTCCTACCGCCTCCCTAGCTCTCATGGGTCACAACCGGACAGTACATATCCTCTCTTCAGAGCTGGTTCAAAAATAGCTTCCATCTAGCTAGCTCGGGAAGGCACTAATGCACTGTGGCTTCCCTCACTTCCCTCAGGGCAGTTTCCATCTGTTCCCTCGTGGAGCTCAAGTTCATTTTAGCTCCAAGAAAGCGAAGGAGGCGAGGACTGAGCTCAGTTCCTGAGTCAGGAAGGGTGCTGTCAGCCCAGGCCCATCTCCCTGTCCCCAGACTGTGTTTCATGCAGACACACCCACTTCTCTTTCATTTTCCTCAGTTCCTGCCTCTCTCACAGAGTCCCCCCCAAGGGAATCTCACTGTTTGTGAGGCCCTCTCCTTAGCTCCCAGAGTCCCCTCCTCACGGCTCTCCTCTCCCTTCCCCCCCTCCTCTCAGAACAGGCTGCCCTGAAAACAGGAAGTGGTAAAGGGGGGAAAGGGATATGTCTTAGGAAAGCTTTGCTTATTTGGGTGATTTCCCTGTCACTAAAATCTGTTCGTATCTGTGTTCTGGACACTTCTGGGCAAAATCCTGGACAAGCTCCTAGAACTACCCAAAGGCATCTTGAAAAGAGTCGGAAACAACCAAGAGCTTTACACACTTCTGTCACTGGGGCCCGTGTGATTCAGGGCCATAAATGGGATGAGATCTTCAGTCCTGCCCATAAATAGGATGAGATCTTCAGTCCTGCCCTCTTGAGCATCAAGGGTGTTGGGAGCCCCTCTCTCAACCTGTGGGACACAGAGAGGAGAGGCAGCCTCACTGTCACAGGCTTAGCACTTCCCCACTAGGGCAACACACGTCTCTGTGAAGACCCAAAACCAGGCATGAACTGATGTCTTTGTGGCCCAAGACATACACAAACTTCCAAAGGGAACAGGAAAGGTGCCCTACCTGAGAGGTGCCCTTCCTGGTTCCTTGCTGACAAACAGGTCATATTGCGTAAAGACCTTCCTGCATCTTCATGTGCCCCTGCTCAGTCTGTGCTGAGGGTCTTCTCAGTCCATCTCTCAGTCTGGTTCGCGTGAGAATGTGCCCCTCCCACTATTTTATCTTGCTCTTCTATGGGTTGACTTTGGCTCCCAAAAACATCAAGAATGGATATGTCTGAAATGCATAGGACATGTTCCCAGTTCCCTCCAAGGGGATCTTAACCTCACTCTGGTACCTCTGCAGAAAAGAAAAAGCCTCCAAGGCCAATTAGAAGCTGCTCTTGATTAGTGTGTGCTTCTCATGACAGGCTTCCTGAGTGTCAGCATAAGCACTCGCTTGCCAGGGACAAGTTCCTGCCTGGAGAACTTGCCAAGTGAGGGTCACTCCTCTGCAAAGAAGGCAAAACCTTTTGCTCAGCACCAGCCTGGCACCCAGCCAGCTCTCACAAAGCTTCCTCTAACTAACTTGACCCCATCCATGTCACTCTACCTGATCCACCTTGGAACTGTTCAGCTGGAAAATTCTCCTGAATGGGCTTCTGTGCAAACCCTACTACCCCACTGGTTAGGCAGCATCCAATTTCCTCATCAATAGAAGAAGAGTGGTGCCTCGTCTATCTTACAGAAGGGGAGGGATTCTTTGTGAATGTGAACAGGGAAATGAATTACTGCCTTCAAGAAACTCCAGATTTCACTAAGATATGAAGCATTAAAATCTCTTAGTAAGAGGGAAGCTTTTGGGAACACTTAGAAAAGGCCAGCCATTGCTTTGAACACTTTACAGGTTATCTCATTAAGTCTTCCCAATAAGCTAAGCGGTGTCATACTTATTGTCCCAATTCTGTAGCTATGGAAAAATGAAGCACAGAGAGGCCAAGTAATTTACCCAGTCACACAGAAGGCAGGCATCAGAGTGGGGAGTGGAGCCGAATTTGTTTGACACAGGAGGCAGTATTCCTAAACATCACATGTACTGCTTTCCCAGTTTAATCCAGCCATGATTAAAAATATCAACAGCACATAGGATAAACATAGGAAGTAACCCAGGGTATGCTATAGGTAAAAACGTGCAACAAACCCATCCACAAGATTGGCTCTTTTAATAACTGATAGTTAATTCACTCTTGCCCCCATTTTCTTACCACTCTTACTCCCATTTTCTTATCTGTAAAATTAGGGAGGGCAGTAGATTATGGCTCCTCCACTGCCTATACTACTATGTAAGGTCAGGGCAGGGAAAAGCTGGAGAATCTGGGATAGACTCCTGGTTAGCTGTAGACTTTAAAATCATTTAAAGGGCATTTTGGTTGCAAAAGAGTAACATGAGTTCACTTGAGAATGAGTAGAGAGAGGGAGCAGCCTGGAGGGGAAGTATGTGAAAAGAAGCAATATAATAAAGTGTAGAATTGAGGGCTAGATGGTGGCCAGCTGCATGTGAGTGTGGGAGAGGGGAAGCAAGAAGCGAAAGGGAGGGAGGTTGACTCTGGAGGAGCAACAGAAGCATTTGAATTTCTCCTTTAGCCCCCGAACGACCTGGCAGTAGTTCTCGATTGGGGTAAGCTGCAGTAATCCCCTGGTTGATTTCTCATTCAATGATCTGTCAGTTCCCCAAGTGAGGTTTTTTGTGGCCCCCTCAGTTTTCTAGAATGTAAAGCATGCAATGACACTCTTTTGCTGAAAATCCTCCAGTAGTTCCTCATCACCTAAGTACCGCTTCTGTATTCATATTTAGTCCACAACATAACTGGCCCACCAGGGTCCAACACCTGAGCCTACCCTCAGGACTCTGCCCCTGTCCCTGCTGCCCTAGGCCCAGGTCCTGTCCATTCTAAACTACTCATAGCCTCTGGGAGGAGTTAAACGGTAGCATGCTTTGATTTGAAAACCATCATGTCAGTGGAGAACAGAGTCTAGGCTGATGGTAGTGGAGATGGGGAAAATATAGGCTTCAAAGAAATGTAAGAGGTCATTGTCTTAAGACTTGGAGGCAGATGGGATATAGGGTTTGAGGAGGAGATCAGAAAAGGATGGTTTCTGGCTTTCACAACTGGAGGAGAGGTAGAGTTGAAGAAAATCAGAAGAGAACCAAAGCTGGGAGGAAGCCCTTAAGATCCATTTGGGAAATCATGCTCTTAAGACAACACAGGGGAGATGGCAAGAAGGTAAGCAGAGGGAGCAGAGGAATAAATCGGGACTACATAACTAAAGGTGTGGGCAGTCAGACTCCTAGGAGAGGCAGTGGCAAGAAGGCAGCAAGGCCTGGGACCTGAGCAACGTCAGCACTGCATGGGCTGCCACGGGAAGCAGGGAACGTTCAAGTTCCATAGTGTCAACAGCTACTGAGAAGTTAAGGCTACAAAAGTCTTCTAGGTGTATCAGGAAAGGCATCAGGGATCTGGAGAGACTTGAATTCAGAGCTGAATCCAAACTGGACTGTGGTAAGGAATAACAGGTGACACATGAAGACGAGAATGTCAACAAGTATTTGAGGACTATGACTGTGAATATGAAGAAAAGAGAAGGGGGCAGTGAGTATAGTGGGAGAGGAGTGAGAGTTTCTCTTTTTCTATCCTGTTCTCTTTTGTCTCTTTTTAAGATTGAAGAGACACAAGCATATCCAAAAGTGGACCTACAGGCTTACTATACGTGTGAGGATAGATGCAGAATCTCTCACCACCTGGGTGTATTTGTTTACTCTTTTTCCTCATTTCACTAGCTGCAAACCCATACAAGATTGAAGACAGTGTTTGATTTTGCTATGCCCGTTGCCCAGCATGGTGTAGAAGCACATAGCAGATGCTCACAACATGTTGTTGGAGGCTGTGGCTAGGACAACACTGAAATTCTGCAGGAATCATGACACACACCTGCCCTACCAGAGGTTCCTGCTGTGCTTGGCCTGACTACCCACTTCAAAGTTACTCCTGGAGAGGGGGGCGTGCGGGAAAAAAAAAAGTTACTCCTGGAGATCTGAGCAGCCTGGCCTGCTGCGTTCCAAGAGTGCAGGTTCTCACCCAGGAAAAAGACATTACTCCAGAAAAGAAAAAGAAGAGACTAGTGGGCCAGGCATCGATCTACAACTTGTAAAAGAGAAGTTGGTGTGACCAGAGCGCAGAAGAGGAATGGTGGAGCAAGGTCGTGGCATACCTAAGAGGGCCACAGCTAAGAGGAACAATAGCTATACAAATATGTCTGACGTCGTATGAGAATTAAAAAATTTTTTTTAATTTTTGGGGCAGACATCAGTGCTAGAAATTACTGATGCATATGACTTAAATGTGATTCTCAAGATACTTCAAATTCTTAATAAATGTCCAAGAAATCCAGAGACTTCAGGGTAATACGAAGAAAAAGGAATTAAATTCTCTTTGGAGAATGTGGTCAGGTTCAGACAAAAGTCATGGGGTTTGCACACCCTAATTGTTCTTGCACATTATGGAGATTTCTCCATCCCATCTCTTCAGATGCATTCTTAATCTCAGGATGGCTGCTCCACCTCTGTCCTGGGCTTAGTGTGCCAATGAATCAGCCCCTACAAGGTTAACTGATGGTGCTACCCCACAGGCAAAGTTCCAACAAGCTCCTCAACTTTTGCCTTGATTTGCTCGATGGTGCCATGTCCTGCATCTGAGCAGTAACACATGACTACCACTAATCAATATGATGACGCAGTTTTAAGCTAAGTTTCACCAGTTTTAAGCTAAGTTTAAGCTAAGTTTGTGAGAGGACAGTCCTGGTTAGATATCTTTGAGCTCTGGTCTTAGCAAATGAGTTCTCAACACTGATGCCCAACTGTCAAGTCCCTCTAATGATGATAGCATTTCACATAAAGGGAGAAGGAAAGGAAATGGCCTATGACCCAATCTATCAATCACGGGAGACGTAGGCAATGGAGGAATGATGGGAAAATTCCATATTCTGTAATGAATTCACCTTTCCAGTTTCAAAGAAGTCTGTAAACAGCTGAGTGAAAAGACCCATAGTACTCGTAGGACCCTGGGAATGCTGACTCAGCAAGAAAAACAGAAGGCCTGAGGTCAAGAAAGATAGAGGGACCTCAAATCAACATCTTGAGTGTGGCTCACCCTGCCCAGTCTTCCTGGCAGGCCCTGCAAGGAAATGCCAACCACATTTGGAGAGACATGAGTTCATTACCCTCTTGGTCACTGCAACAGGAAGAGAAGGTTACTATTTTCAACCTGGAAAGTTGTCATGTTTTTGTGGTTGGTTAACAGCTGTCCTGTCCACCCTCTGTTGGTCACTGTTCAGAGACTGGGCAGAGTTGTTTGGAATGTCACGTGAGTATGCCACACTGATAGCCACATTGGCTGTCAGCACCTGGCCAAGCCACAAGATGGTAGGAAATGGTTGCACAAACACGAGTACTCCTTGAGGGTTAGACTTCTCTTGGGCAAAGCTTCAAGCCAATCATTGGTGGGAAGTAAGACCCACATGCAAATCTTCTCAAGTCAGAGCCTCCCCCACATGGCAGGATCACTAACAGGTACGTCAACTGGTAGAGTAACAAATGTGATCATTGAGGTGAAGAGAAGGTTATAAATTATTACAGGATGATGAAGGTTCATTTAAAAAAAAAAAGTGGGTTCAACATAATCAATAACAACAGCCAGATTCCCGTCACGTATTAGAGGAGCATCCATACCTTTCATCAAGTTAACAGGTACCTCAGCTGGTTCCTTGGCATGTGGTTCCTTTAGGCCTGGTTTGATATATCCTAACAAAACCCAGTGAAACTCATGTAGGACAAGAGAAAAAAAGTTTCCTAAAATTTCGGTCAAAATAATGATCACTTACTAGGTAAGACTTGGAAAATATGTGCTAAGTGTTTGGGTGGTGGTAACAGAACTGACAATTCAGAGATTTGGGGAGGATCTCAAGCTAATTAAATAAGTAAAATTAGGTAGAAATTAAAGCAATGACTTAGTTTCAAGTCTTTCCAGGTCTGAATATATAAGCAAGAACCACAAGGAGCTTTAGTCCAGGTTCTGGGCCTCAGTTTTCCCAAATGTAGACGGTCAAAGCAGGTAACACATAGCTGACCCACTGTGTGAGCTGACCCACTGTGTGTGACCAAGCTGTAAATAAGCCCACTATGTAGTGTTGCTCAAGCTGAGTGCAAAATACTAAAATACTAACAAATTAGCTCAATTTTCCCCCCAGGGAAAGTAGCTCAATGTAGTCAAAAGAGTATTAAAACCAATCCTGGGCCAGGCACGGTGGCTCGTGCTTGTAAGCTTCAGCCTATGAAGCGGACGGGGCCAGGGATCGCGGTTCTAGTCCCACCTGGGGCCCGTAGCGAGACCCAGTTCCAAAAGAATAGCTGGGCGTGGTGGCGTGCGCCTGTCATCCCAGCTACCTGGGAAGCTGAGGCTGGGGATTGCTTGAGTCTGTGGTACCCTGGGCAACAAGAGCCTGCGGTTCCACGGGCAAAAATAGCGAGACCTAGTCTCAAAAAAAAAAAAAAAACAATCCTCCTTGTATCATTACAAATGTTGTCATTTGGGGTGGGGGGTGAAGCCCTGGGATTACAATAATATGAAATTTATATATAAAATTAAAAAAAAAACAAATGTTGTCTTTTCTAGGTTGGTGTGTTCAGAAAGTTATCTCGGAAATAATAAAATTTCCTGCAAGTTGGACTTATTCAGAGAGATTTCCAGATGCCAGAGAGCACTTGGGTCTGGGTGGAGTTCTTATGTCAGTATTCTAAGCATCATGGATATTCACCCCAAAAGGAAAAACAGTGCTCTATCCTATCCCACCCATTCACCAGAGACAAAGAGCAGCAGAGGCCTATGATTAGCTAGGTTACAGTTTCCAAAATCAAGACCAAACTCAAACTAACAGCTCAGCACCCAAGAAACAGAAGCAAGGGAGCCTTAGGAGTAACTATCTCAAAAAACAATCCCCCCAAAAGAAATTCCATGAAAGAATAGCTAGTTCAGTTACAGAGGTCTCTCATAGTTTTCTAGGGACAACAAAAATTTAGAAAATAATTCAAGATGGAGCAACTCCAAACCTGGGCCCCAGCACCCAGCAAGAAAGCTGGCTGAGACAAGTGTAGCCATCTACCTAAATCAAACAACCCTGAGAGAGGAGAGAAATCACTGTTTCTGTATCTGTCAGTGTGAAGGACAATCAGGTACTACTAAGCACTGGCTTTTCCAAAGAACTTTCTCCAACCACAAATGGCAGGAGGCTGCTGACTCCAGAGAAGAGCAACCCAGCTCACCAGGTTCACGTGACTGCAAAGCAGCATTGTTGTGGTCTCTGGCTAGGTCCTAGATGTTGGCAACTTTTTGCCCTTCAAGTGAACTTGATAGAGACAAATTCTGATCACATTGAGAACTTTGGAAACCAGACTGTTTGATGCCATGAGTGCCTCAGATGGACACATTCCTGGAGGAAAACATGCCTGGGGAGATGGGGAGATCAGGTAGTAACATTTATTCAACATCCCTGGTGAAGAGGTGACACACAAGAAGCTTTGCAGGCACTGTCATATTCATGACAAACCCCTGGTGTAATTAGACAGATGAGAGAAATGGGACTCCAGGAGGGGAAGTGAAGAGTCCAAGATCACAGAGACAGGAAAGGTCAGTGCCAGGTTGGTAATCCAGGCTTGTCCCACCTGGTCATTTTCTATTCACAGGGATGCTTCAAAGGACTCTTACAGGGTTGCTGCCAAGGAGACATGGGGAGACATATGTGTGCTTATTAGCAGCACACTCTGGCAGCTTTGCCTATGTGACTGGTCAACTCTAAAGAATACATATTGGTCCTGAACAATTCTGATAAGTGGTCTCCTGTAGCAGTGTCTTTGCTGAGAGTAGTTATGGGGTGAATTCTCCTCGCGGGGGCCATTATACTCTAAGTGCCACACCCATGAGTGACTGTGAAAGTGGAACATGACTTCCAGGCCTCACTGTCCCATGCATGATTAGGATTCACATATAAATGAGGTGATGGGAATGGTTACATAGGATACACCTTTGGAAAAGAGGGGTCCTTTCTGTATATGATTTATATTATTGAGTCCTTATATTTGCAAAGAGCATTCAGTTAACCATGAACATACTGAGCAGAGATTAGCACATGTGAAAAAACATGGAGAATTTTCTAGGTTCTCCCACCCTGGTATACAGTGCTGGCATTTCTCCCAAAAGGTCCCATTCCTGGGAGATGAAATAGGTCAAAACTTGATTGATTTAAAAGATGCTTTTGAGCCGGGCAAGGTGGCGCGTGCCTGTAAGTTTCAGCCTATGAAGTGGCTGGGGCTAGGGATCACGGTTCGAGTCCTGCTTAGGGTAACACAGCGAAACCTAGTCCTAAAAAAAATAGCTGGGCATGGTGGCGTGCGCCTGCAATCCCAATTACCTGGGAAGCTGAGGCTGGGGATTGCTTGAGTCCATGGTACCACAGGCAATGTGAGCCTGTGGTTCCAGGGCAAAAATAGCGAGACCTAGTCTCAAAAAAAAAAAAAAAAAAAAAAAACCCACAAATTAGAATACTTTAAAGATTCAAGAACTTAAAAACTCATAAAGCTCCCTTTGCACACACAGAAGTAGTTTATGAGAACCATTCTCTGGCACATAATGTCTCCAGAAACCAGAAACACAATGGCCCTGTCTGCACAGGCCTTGAGAGTATGGCACATATGGAATAACAAAGTGGTTCAAATGCTTCTAGACCTTAGTCTGATTTGCTTTACTACTAAATTTTATGATGTATAACATACTATAAACCTGTAATCTCTTCCATTGTCCCCTCGGTCCTCTCCTTTTGGATGGGAATAAAAACTATAAGCTTCTTATAGCGTAAGACTAAAGAGAGGCTTCTGTAGAGCATCCCCACAAGTTGTGGCCCTGCTTCAGTCTCAGACCTGTCCGAACACAGATCACAAGCACACAGTTCCTTGTAGGCAGGCTGCAGGGGAAGGGGTGAGAATGCTGAAGTCAGCTGCTTACAAGCCTGAGTCAGCATCTTCAAGACCAGAGTGGTTGTTGAGAAATAGACTCTCTCCCACAAAAACCCCAAATGTAACATGAATCCAAGAACTTAAAACAAACATAATTCCGGAGAAGGATCCCCAAACTGACCATGGGTGCCAAAGAACTGGGGGCTGGACTCCTACACCCACCCATTCACAGCTGCCTCCTGATCAAGTGGTTCTGTTTAAGACAACAAACCCTGCACAGACACTACATCAACATGCAAAGAGTGGCTGTGTTAACGTGCCACGCAGGCCCACGTTGGGCTGGCTCACAACTAACTCCTTCAGAAACCATCATGCATGATGACCTCATGCCAGAAACTGTTTGCTCCAAGTAGCTATGGATAACTTCGCATTTCAACTAGTTGTTACTTTTATGTATTTATTTTTTTAATTTTTTTACACTTTTAGGAGGGCTTCCAAAATCTCTCAAAGCTGTTTTTATGAATTATTCTATTTTCACTTTGTTTTCATTTTCCTTAATTTCTTAGGAGTTTAATTATTTATTTTTCTCTCTTTGCTCATTTTTGTGCAACCATTAGTTTCGCCCCGCAGGAGTTGTTACTTTTATAATGAAGAGGTGAAGGATGCTAATAAGGGTGCAAAGGAGTCAAAATGCTCTGTATTATGCTATACTAAAGTAATATAATTCCAAGTACTTCTGAGGACACAGGCATATGACAAAAAGGCAAGACACAAAATTAGAAAGTCACAGATGCTCATGTAATAGCTCAGAAAATGAGCTTGGAGGGAATGGTACTAAGTTCTTAAAGAACCAGTGATGGAATTATGAACCATTGATTTTCTTTCTTTTTACACTTTGGACTAATTCTCGACCTAAGGCTAATTCTCCACCTAACTGGAGTCGTTCTCTTAACTGGGGAGTATGGAGGGAGGGCGGGGGTTGCATACTGGATCAGTGCTGGGCAAGAGTGCTGGTTTGCCAGATGGTTCAAATTATCCTGGTCACCACGAAGGAGACAGACAGCACACGCTGACCATGCAACCATCAACTTGCCTGTATTACTCAAATCTTCCTTAAGAATGTGTATGACTTTTCCAGGAGAAAAAGGTGTACCATCTCAACAGTCACGGAAGCTGGTGACTTGAGGCCATTCATCAGGGCCTCAGAGGCTTCACCAGCCTCCCACTTCTCCATCCAGTGCACATGAGTTTCTCAACATGGCTGGATGGCAAGGGGTAGCAATCAGCAAGGGAAGAGCACCCAGGGGCTTCTGAACACTGAATCTGGCAGAATCTGAAATGCAAGATTACTCAGAAGATCTGTGGGCTTTAGGGATGATCAATCAATCAATCAATCAATCAATCAATCAGGTTGTGTATTCACCCATGTAGAAACAATTCCTATTTCCATAAAGACAAGGCTTCCCTCCTGGGGTTGCTCATCCCTCCTCACCTCTGACTCCATGGCTCCAGGTTTTGTGAGGTACTGAGAGACTAATATCTGGGAGAGGGAAAGGAGGCGTCCACCACACATTGGCCTGGCTGCTGCCTAGCTCCATGCCAGGCCCTTTATCTGCACATTTTCCTTCAGGTCTCAAAATAACACAGAAACAAGAGTTGCTGGCCCAGTTTTAGAAACAGGAAAACTGAATGCCTCGCATAGTAAATCAGTAAACCGAAGAGGCAGAGTTTGCAGATCTCATTTGATTTGGGAGCTTTTGCTCCCAGGTACCTGCACACAAGCAGCCTGTAGGATGAAAACATATCAGGGGTTATTTCTGGCTCTGGAGGAGGAAGGAAGGACAGTTCTGTGATAATACTTGTTAATATGTTTTTAAAAAAAACAAAGTCCCACAGAAGGTCAAATACAAACACTGCTGGGCTTCCAGGGGCGCTGATAGCAGCTACTAAAGGGAACGGAAGTTCCATTCAACCGTGCTGGACTCCCAGGCAAAGCCTGGAGATTAACAGGACAGATGCACTCCTATACCCTGGCAGCAGCTGGTGCTCCCAGAGGGCATGGTGCTGATTTGTAAAGGAGCTAGTGGTCAGTGAGTTTGCTTGTGTTAGGCAATGTGCCCCACGTCTGCCTGCTTCTAAGAACATTCTTTGCTAACCCAGACAGAATCAGCCAGCAAACACCAATCTAGCACCACTCTGACAGAGAAGAGTGGATCCCTTCTGAGTTTAGCATACCAAATGCTAACCTGCCCTCTGGCTCACTCTTCTGTGACGCTTGTATGTCCCACACTATGACGCAGGTCCGGTTTTGAACATGTTAGCCTCACTGCTCCCATGACTAGACTCATAACTTGTCTCCTAGTTCTGTCCGCCCAGCTGACCTCACTTGTTGAGCCATATCTTCATGACCCTCAGTATTTATTTCTTCCACAGAGGGTTGGTCCACCCACCACAATCACAGAACACGCATGTGCTCAGATTTGTTTCACATGTCTGTGCTTTGATCTCCCCTACTGTACTTTAACTTCCTTCCAAATCAGCACTTCCCAACTGGAAAACCATTCTCAAGGAAATAATCCTGGAAAAAACAGCCTATACAATTTGTGGAAGAAACTATATCCCATCTAAACTTGTTCCGCTTATTATATTTGCAGGTGTTGGGTAGAATGACCTTTTCAGACAAGATTATAAAGTAGCTCATCTTACCCTGCAGCCCCCAGACATGAACTGCCAACTCATCATATAACTGGAGTCCATGTAAAGTTCTATGCTTAGATTCAAAAAATTAAGTGCTCAAACATGACACAATAAAAACTTGGTGTGGTTATAGTTCACTCCAAAAAACGTAACTCTTACAATTTTGTTCATAAAGTTAAAAACAAGCTCAATGGCATAATGAAACTGAAAAGAACAAGACAAGTGAACAGCATTAGAATGGGTTACAGCAGAATGCTCCAATCCTGGGGGACAAGTGTTCAGCTGGATTCTGGGCCAAACCAGGGTGTGCGGAATGACAAAACTACACCCAGTTCTGAGGCACATACTTAGCAAAATGACAATCCTCAGAGAAGGAAGAGACTAGGTATCTGTTGGATGAGAGAGAAAAGAGAAACATGCTATTGGGTGGAAGTTAGTGAGAAACAAGCTTCTGTTCAACAGGAAAAAGGAACTTTCACACCATCCTCAGGATGTTCAAGGCTGACCCTCGAGAACATTCAATGCTAACCCACAGAGCCTGGCACTGTGCTACTTCACATGGTAAGAAAGACTGTGGCTGGGAGTCACTTAAGGATCTTGAGATGGAAGGTTCTCCTGGGTTATCTTTGTGGGTCCAATGTAATTGCCAGGATCCTTCTGAGAGGAAGGCAGGAATGTCAAGGAAAGTGACAACAGATGCAGAGTCCAAGAAAGATCTGCGATGCTACACTGCAGCTTTGCAATGGAGGAGGGACTCCAAGTCCAGGAATTGTAGATAGCTTCTAAAAGCTGGAAAAGGTAAGGAAGTGAATCCTCTCCCAGAGCTTCCAGGTGGAAGGCAATCCTTCTGACCCCTAGATTTCATCCAAAGAAGATCCATTTCAGACTTTTAGCTTCCAGAACTATAATAGGATAAATTTGGGTTGCTTTAACCCAAATGCCCCAGAACAGATGAGTGGATGAAAAAGATGTGATATATATACACAATGAAGTATTACTCATCAATTAAAAATGACAAATTTGATGAATTTATGGAAACCTGGATGTACCTAGAAGAAATCATTCTAGCAGAAACGAGCCAGCTAGAAAGGGACAGAAACCAAATGGTTTCACTAATATATGGTCAACCAAATGAAACTACACAAGGGGAGAGTGGGGACCAGCTGGAGCGGGTGGGAAGGGGAGGTGGTGGGTGACCCCCAGGGACTGAAATGATGTGAAATATATTAAATAAATTATTTTTTTAAAAAAAGTTTTTAGTACCATTTGGCACATTATAAAAACATTATAAAAACTCAATGAATGTTAGATACTTTAGTTATTATTAAAAGGCTATTTAAATGAAAAAAAATTTGGGGTTGCTTTAACACACTCAGTTTGCAGTAATTTGTTAGAGCTGCAAAAGGAAATGAATGTGATATCTAACTAGGGGATGGGCAGCTCCGGCAAGGTCCTTCCCTAGGAAGGGGTCAGGAGCCTAAAGGGGCAGACAGGTCCCGGAAGACCCATGCAGGCCCCTCCAACTCGAAACAGGTCTCAGGGTACGTCGTCTTCTTTTCTATAGTTCCCACACTGGTCCCATACCCAGGTGGTGATGGGCAAGGCTGGGTCTCATCTTCTCCTAGGACTGTGACAGTGAATGAAAGGTATGCTTAAGGAGACCTGGGCCAGGGCTGGGTCAGAGCGTAAGTGGTTGTCCCACAGTGCCTACCTGAGCAGAGGACTCCTTTGTTCCTGGCACAGGAGAAGTTGTCACACTCGCAGAAAGACCCGTAGATCTTCCCAAACTCACTCTCGAAGCAGGAACACTGGTTGCAGTTGCACTCCCCTCGCCCACTACACAGGGGCTTGCCTTCTGCCTCCCGGCACAGGTTCTGGTACACGCTCTGGTTCTCCCCTTCCTGGCACTCACACCTGGAGCCCAGGTGGTTGGGGTTGCACTCACACAGGCCACAGACGTAAGTCCCATTCCCACTGCACCTGGCGCTGTCCCGCTCCAGGCTGGCACTGCAGCCGCACTTGCAGTTGTAGGTGACCCCCACCTGCAGGCTATCCCGGAACCCCACAGGCCTCAGCGTGAACATGTGCTCCGTGGGTCTGCTGGGGCAGCTCCAGGCCTCCACCGACACATCAAAGGACACCTGGGCAGAAGGAAGAGGGGACAGGTGCACATGGTGAGTCAAGGTCTTGGGTGTCTGCACTGGCCTCCCGGTCACCCAGGGGCCTGCCCAAGAACAGCTCCCCCAGAGTCCTTGATGAAGATCCACAGCGAAATCCCTCCCTGCCCTCACCCATGGGGAGAGCTGAGCGGAGTGCAGGGGGCCTCAGACCCACAAGCTCCCTCGTGTTAGGGAGGAAGCGCCTCTCCAGATGTGCCAGCTTCTGACACTGTCCTCGGCTCTTTAACACTCACCATCCCTCAGCTCTCACAACCCCCAGGAAGCAGCTGCCATAAAACCTGCAAAGACTCACTTGAGCTTTCCACAGTTCTTTCTCTCCCCTTTTTTCTCCACTTCTATCCTCCCCTCCCCACTTCCATTTTGGAAGTCGTTCATGCAACAGATATTTTCTGGGCCCTTCCTCTGTGCCAGGCATTGCACTGCGGTGCTCCCTGGACTCATGGGGTCTACAGAGCCTGGAAACCACCTGCCCCCTAGGAAGCACTTCTTCCGAGTGGCAGAAGCCCATCTGCCAGGACACGCCCACGGCCTCCCTCAGCCCCAGCTGTCCTGCAAGGTCATCACAGCTGTGCTTTCCCAACAGGTCCTGGGGCCTTAAGGTGATGGTTGGTGCATGGACAGATTTTTTTAAAAACAAAACTTATAAAGAAGTTGTCCCTACTCCTGAGCTTCTTGTGGGTTGCCTTGGAAACAGTACAAAAAGACCTGCTGTAGATGTTGGTGTAGGAATGATGCCAGTTAGCTGCCCACCCTGTTGGAAAGTGAGAAAGGCCACAGGTAGCTGACAAGGCCACTCAAGAGTGTGAGTGGCAGAGTGTGACTTCCCCTGCCCCTTCCTCCGAGGAAGGAGCATGTGAAGTTGGCCACCCACACAGGCCTCAGAGAAGCACTGTGGGCAGATAGACAGAACCCGCTGCCCAATGCCTCCCTGAAGGGCCTCTCCTGAATGGTGGGGTGCCCTACACAGAAGGAGATCTGAGGAGGAGGCCTGGGTCCACTCCAGATAGGATTCTTGGAGTCTGGTCCCAGGCATCTTTATTGTTCTGAAGGCTCCTTAGGTTATGCTGAAGCCAGAGTGGATGAAGGACCACTATTAGTTGTTGCCAATTATTTGAGTTGGAACACAACAGATACTTGTTTATTTGTTTTTGTTTATTTTTGAGACTAGGCCTCACTGTTTTGCCCGGGGAACCACAAGCTCATGTTACCCGGGGTGCCTCGGACTCAAGTGATCCCCAGCCTCAGCTTCTCAGGTAGCTGGAATTACAGATGCGTGCCACCACGCCCAGCTATTTTTTGAGACTAGGTCACACTATGTTGCCCTGGGTGGTCTTGAACCTGTGGACTCAAGCAATTCCTAGTCTCGGCCTCATTCCATAGGCTGCAATTAAAGGCACGTGCCGTCATGCCTGGCCACAACAGATTTTTAAAGTCATCAATAACTTGCTTCACTGAACAATCCATAGATAATGTATATTTTTGGAGAATGTAGACAATGTTTTTGCTAAGTGTTCTACAGCCCCCAATTGCTTTGGGGTCTTTATTAATTCTAAAAGGCCCTCCTCAGATCCAGTGGCATCTAGAGGCATGCCAAGGGCAGGTGAAGGCATGTGAGACTAAAGACAGACCTACTCTCTGGCAAGGGAGAGCCCTGCATGGCAGCAGGCCATGACTTCAGGAGACTCAATGAGGGATCCCAGGGGTCTGTGTCAGTCAAGACCTGTCACAGGAAATGCTTCTGGACAGGTAAGCTGAGGCTGACAGCCAGGGAGAATCAAGCCAGGACAGACTACCGGGATGGGGTCGGGGCCAGTAGGAGGAGGCAGAGAGAGAGATGACAAAAACAAGTTCAAGACAAGTCCAAGTACAAGGCTTTTGAGGGACACATGGGATCTCAAGTTAAGGACTGAAATCTGTCCGATGACTACAAACATTGATAGTCTGACAATTATGACCCTTAGCCAGATGATGTGCTGGGTATTTGCAGGAGCATCTCATTTACATGCCCTTACAGTCCCACTACCAGAGTGAATACAGGTCTTGGGTACTGGTGGTCATTGAGCTTAGTCCTGGTCTCAGAAGATGGTGAAGGGTGGTGCTGACTGGTGCTCTCCTGGCAGGAAGGAATGAGGCAGAGGCCCAGTGTTGAGATCTGGACTCACTAGATGGTGGTGGCTCAAGGCCCCTCCAGATCTTCCTGCCTTGGGTGAGGGGTGACCTGGGCAGTAGAAGGGAAGGGAGCTAGCTGCACCTGCCCCAGCCATCACAGGGCTATTGTGGAGGTAGAAGTGATAGGCTCTTCCCTCTGAGGTTTAGAGAGAAGGGGTGACTTGTAAGGCCCCTCCTTCCCAAGGTTTCCTCCACCATAAGTTGGCTGGACTTGTTGGATGAAAAGCTCTTGGGCATCTGATCCAAAGCCATCTGTGGGTCACAACAGAATAACTACCAAGCATCACCTGAACCAGGAGCCAACGGCATTTAATTATGGAAGAATTTCCCTGTGGGGAGTGCCCATCTGTGCATGTAACCTTTCCCCAGGAGAACTGGCCAGCATCAAGGGTAAAGTAATGAGAAAAGTCAAACTCCTGACTCTAGCAAACATGCTGAGTTTGCCAGAGAGTGACTTGGGAGGGGAGAGGAGCCCCTGAAGAGATCACCCAGCTATCTGGGGGCTATCCTGTGTTAGCTGCTTGGCTGTGGGAGCAAGGAGAGCCTGGCTTTCTAGCAGGCCCCAGTTGGCTTTCCTTAGCCAAGATTTGGGACTGACTGAGGTGCTAGTTGTAGTGTCTAGTGCAGCCAGGCATGCAGCTGAACCCTGATAACCAGAGAGCAACTTGATTTCTACCACTGAGTCTCAGATCCTGCGGGGCATAGGACTGTTATAAAAAGCACTCTGGGAATAGCTTGTAAAGCTGCTTACCCACCCCTCCATTCAGAGTCCATTTCCCCCAGGGGTCAGAAAGGACTCTGGGGAGGCTGGAAAGCATCTCTTTCCTGGTTACTATGGACTCCCCAGCTCTGGGATACTTTCCATTCTCCGACCCTTGAGATTTCAGAGGAAGGTCACGGACCTAGCAGCCTCCCCCCACCTCCCAGTGTTGTTAGTTAAACTCATTGGGATGCTCCTGGTCCCCCCAAGGGCTGCTGGCCTGATCCATCCTTTCAAAGGGGTGGCCCAGCCCCCATTCCAAACCCACCAAACCCAGGGCCGTGCAGATGCCAAGTGCACTAGGAGCTCAACGGAACAAAGCACCGGGACAGCAGGGAGTAGAGAGCCCCAGAGGAGGGGACGGGAACAGGCAACACCGTGGGAAGTCCATGACAGGGCTCACTGGGGCCTTTGTACTGGGCCTTAGTGCTCCCTGAGCAGCTGACCACTTGCATACAGATTTGTTGAAACCAGTTCATGAGAAAGCCAACTCCCAGTGGCTGGGCCACTCGGTCCTTGTTGGTTTTAGAACCAGGGTAGAAAAATTAGGGAAAAACTGAAGTCACCAGAAAAGAGGACCTCATTAGATTTGGGGCTTTTAGGGCTTTTTCAAAGCATTATTTCTCTTTGAGGATCTCCTGGTCCCACATACTGGCCACCTCTCTTGCTTGATCCTGGGTTGATCTCTTGACATCAAGACACAGGAAAGTCACAGAATCACAGCTCTCGTTGGAAGTGACCAGGTCCACCCCACCCCCACCCCCAGCCCCCGCCCACTTCACAGGAAGCTTTAGACATGGGGAAGTGAGCTCTGTCCAGGGGACATTTTGACTCAGCTCTCGCACAGCTTCCCAATATCCACAGATCAGACTCAGATCTAGATGCTAGTCATACCATGTGTTTTCCTAGCTCCCCTTCTCTGATGGGACTCCTAGATCCTTCTCTGCTGTTCTGTGCTCCTGCCAGTCCCCCTCACTGTGCCAACAATTGTTTGTAGCCCTTCCAACTCCCGGCATTGAAGAATGCCCACTTGCCAAAGGGTGGTCAGACACCTTAGTTGGGCACATGCATCCCCACTATGGCATGGCCCAAGCCCCTCTACAGTCCCACCTGTAGCACCTTCCTCTCCACCCCAACTCCCTTCCCGTGCTAGCTTCTCACTTGCAAAAGAGGATGCTCTTTCACACCCTTGAAACATCTATGCTGCTAAGACCACTAATAGTCTGTGTTTGGAAAAACACTCACGCTCAAACACACCCCTCTAGCCGTCTTCCTTGGGACTCCTTTAGCACGGTGCCCAGTTTTTAACACTGCACTTGTTACCCTTCATAGAGCTGGCATATCTGCAAGTTTATTTCCTCCTCCCAATTTGTCCTTGGGACAAATCTCAAGAGGGAAATACCCACAAATGAAATAGTAAGCCTGCTGGCTGAGACCCAAATGTAAACTCTTTGAAGACAGTTCTGTCTGAGAGGAGGCACAGTCCCATGCTTAAAAAAAAAAACAAAACATAAACAGATTGATTTCAGCTGGAAGTGCACCTCTTCATCAACAAAAGAGCTGAAGGAAAACTTCCTCAAATCTCCAAACCAGAACCTGCTCTGTGACATGCACCTGTGCCCAGACTCATTCTTGGAAGGGCTCTGTGCTTGGTCTAATGCTCTGATGTTGCCACACTGAAACTCTTCATAGTTTGAATAAAGACCTCACATTTCACTCTGCATGGCCCTGTAAATCATGTAGCTGGTTCTGCTCCCCAGGGCCCCCAGTGCTCTCACAGAGCTCTCCTCTCATGGCTTGGCAGGGTCCTTGCAAGAACATCATGCCTGACTATGACAATAAAGTAGCCACCCCTCTGTGAACAAAAGAGAACAAAAGTTTCACAGCCCTTGCGGTGGAGCCAAGGGCCATGTGACTGGGCCTCCTGGACAGCAGAGCATCCCTGGAATGGTGAGAGGACAGCAGGAGTCAGCGTGGAGGCCTGCCACCCGGCCTGCGCTGCTTGGACGGGCCACAGCCCTCAGGACTCTGAGGAAGGCCCCAAGCCCAGTCTGTCAAGGGGGGGGTGGAGGGAGGGCAGCATTCTTTCCCTACTATTTCAAATGCTCCATAAACCATATGAAAACAATTGAGTTTTTCACTTTTGTGAAAAAATTTCATTTAAAATATTTTTCTGTCTTCTGGATTGTGTCTCCCTATTTTTCTGAGGTATCCCAGAGAAACAACACAAGGGTGTTGATAGATAAGTGGCAATGCTCCCTCTTGAGTTACTTCAACGCTTTTGCTTCCAGGGAGCAGGAGGTAAAAGAAAAACAGAATTTGGCAGCTTTACTCTCAGTCTCCTGGTGTTAGTGTCTCACTGGCTCAGGATTTCTGGAAAGTTCTCCAGTCCAACTTTGAGCCTCAGCTTTTAATCACATACAGTGGGGAAGTAACGTCTACCTTACCCAGCTGCTGCAAGAAGCGGAAGTCACATTAACGGGTCCACCATGGCACAGGGTGTATTATAAATTCCTATGAGCTGACAACTGACATTATTCCCTCCTTGATAAGGAGACAATGGCTGGTGAGATCACTTGGTTTGAAGTGAAAAGAACTTGGCTTGAGTTGCAAGTATACTGCTTATTGGCTGGGTGACCTTGGACCTTGCATACCCCCAAATCCCAGGCTCCCTGGCTGCAATGAGAGTAGCATCCCATTCCCAACCTGAGCCACAGGGTATGGAACCCAAATGTATGGGACCCTACAGGCGCTTAGTAAACTTTCCCCCCAGCGGAGACCCCTGTTTAATATCCCAATTGTTCTGAGACCCTTGGAAAACGGTCTGATAGGACAGAATAGGCTCAAATGGACCAAGCTTAGAACTTCCACTTTGCTACTTACTGGCTTGTGTAGCCTCGGGTAGTTAAATGAAGTCTTTGTGTCTCAGTTTTTCTCATCTGTCAACATGAATAACAATAACTTCCTCACAGTGAACCAAGAGGGAAACATAGAGAGGACCCATTGTTTACTTGCTTTCCAGTCCTTTCAGAGAAAAACTGTATCTCTCACTTGGGTCCATGAGGGGGTCCCAATATTTCCACTGTTTTCCCTTTTCTGGTTAAGGCAGCATAATTTGGCATAATTCAGTTTAATGCATCCAAAAAGAGTTCCAACTTATTTTGTTATGTTAACAAACATAGTTACTAGCGACAAGTAATCCCTTTGACTTTCCTGTTTCTAAGACTATTCATCATGAGAGCTGCTTGTTCTTTTTATTTAAAACAAAACAAAACAAAACTGAACATAGAACTCCAGATGCAATCTGACCCAAAGGAGAGAGGAGCCATCAAATGCAACCACGTCTATCCATATTGAGCTCTAAGCCATTATAATATACCAGATCCTTCTCTTAAAAGCTACTATTAACCCAAGTCCTCTGCCTTGTTAATATCCTGAACCAAATACAAAAGATTACTTCTGTATTGTGAAAAATGTTTCTAAGTCTTTGTTTTTCTGCTTTATAAATAATGTGTTTTCTCCACTGCTGTGGTCTTCCTACATTTGCTAGAGGTCTTCCCTGAGTCCAGCCTGAGCTGGTCATAGATACAAATGGACAAGAGATATCTGGGCCTCAGTCAGGTCTTCCCTCCTATTGACATTACCAACACTCTTAAAAATATGTTTATGACTCTGCTACAAACCTGCCTACTGTGCAATCAACAACCCACATTACTTGTCTGATTCATAAAGCCATTGTCAGAAACTATGAGGATCCCAGTACAGGACTGAATCCCAGTACAGGACTAGGTGTGAAGGCCAGGTCTCTCGGATTCCTGCCCATACACCCCCAGTGGATTTCATCCCTGTCATGGGAAGACAATAATGGTTTAAAACAATAAGGGCACAATGTCACCTTGGGAAAATTGTGGGGCAAGGTGCTGAGGGCTGTCTCTCAAGAGCAGCTTTTGAACAAATGCACTTGCCACTGAAAGACACAGCATAGAGCAGGCTTAGGAAAGTCCCAGGCTGCTGAGTTGGAAGACAGAATACAAACTCCTAACCAAAGAATAAGGACCAATGCTAACAGGTGTGAAAAACAAGAATGAGAACTTACCGTGTCCCCAATCTTTAGGCCCTCACACTTCCTCTGACCAGGATAGGACACACCATCTTGGCAGGTAGCAGTGAAGAAGAGGTTAAGATCTTCAGGCTGATCCCAGACTGACAGTTCCACCTTAGACCGGATGCTCTGAACAGAGAGAAAGAAGAAGTCAAAACCACTTAACAGAGGTCAACAATCAATACACTCTCCACCTTGGTTCTCCAATACCCACATAGCTTCCTTTAACTCAGGAGTCTCAAGTTAAGGTACCACAGTGGCTTGGTAGGTGCTTCCTCTATCTCCTTCTCTCTCTTCCCACCCAATGCCACCCTGCTAGACCTGGCCTGAGGTCTTCCTCCTTGAACTCAGAGTTGAAAATGGTACACCTGCCAATGACATTATTACCTGCTTCAAGGGCTCAAACTCTGGCCACACTCTCCAGAGCCACTTCCCATCACTACCCTGTGCTTCAGATATGTAGCTCCTCAAATCTTGCCATGTGCTCTCCTGCCTTTGAGCTTTTGCACAAGCCTGGAACAATGTTCCTTGTTCAGTGGCTCTTGTCTTTTCTCTTCTCCCTTGCTAGACCCCTATCATCCTTCAAAATCAGGTCAGCAGGCATCTTCACCCTATCATTTTCCACATGCACATCAGACATCACATGCACATTCTCCACATGCACATCTACCCCATCAGATAAGGTCCACATGTTTGAGTTTGGAGCTACATTATAAGAGATTAATATCTGATGCATAGATTATGTTCTTAGGACCAGGAGTGAAACAACAATTAAGCCAAAATGAACCATTATAAAAGAAAAATGTAAAGAGTGAAAACAAGTGTTGAAAAGAATATGTAGCACCTGGCGCCCTCATACACTCTTGGTATAACCTGGCACACTTCTTGAGAAAACCCTTATGCATTTCTATTATGACATAGGCCAACCTCAGATCTACCAATTCACTCTAGGAATGTACTTAATAGAGTGTGCACTGACCAGAACAGGTACAAATTCCTCACAGCTACACTCTTTGTAACAACTAGAAACTGGAACTAACCAAACACCCGTCAATAGTAGAGAAGATTTTTAAAAACAAATGTAAACCAATGTTCTCATGTTACAGTAGCATACAACAGGGAGAATGACTCTGACAATATACCACAAATGGATGAGTCCCCAAAGCACAAAACTGCCTGGAAAGAATTTAGTCATGAAAGGCCTATCTACGGTGAGTCTATTTATGTAAAATTCAAACTGTGTCAGGGGACAGTAATGGAAAGGGGTATGGCAGAGTCTCTGGGGTTGTGTTTTGTAGATACAGTGACTTGGACACTCAGGTATATTCAGTTTGTGGAAAATTGTGCAATTTTCTGAATGTTTAAAAAGTTGCTACTGAAAATCTCTTAGAGGGGTGTACTTTGCAGACTGAGGTCAAATGAATTCATGATCTTGTATTTAGGTCATATCTTGCCAAATCCAGCATTTCACATACTGAATACATTCCATAAGGCAAGGGGCACTCATGGTGAGACACTGAGGCCAGGGGTCAGCCCACAGACGCCCAGCTCCGCCATCCATCCCGGACAGCACAGTGCTGACCAGGACAGCAACAGAACTGCCTCTTGCTCTCAGAGGGTTCCTTTTCTGTCTTTTTCCCTTTTTGCTGACCACGTAGTGTTAAATTTGCATAAGTTAAATGTGCTGTCTTCTCAACAAATTAGCAGCTTGTTGAAATATTCTCTACAAGAAATAGTCTCTCCCTTTGCAATGAAAAATTTTAAGTGCTTCTACAACTCTAAAAATACTCTCTCTGAATTCTACTTCCTCTTGTAAGTGCCAGCCTAACTGGCACAACATGGGGAAGGGGGGTTGACACTCAGCACACACAGTACTCCCTGCTGAAGGGGTTTAGTTATTTACAAATCTGTTTTCCCTACTGAATTGTGAAGCCCAAGGGTCATACGGTATTTCTCTCTGGGGCCAAACACAAGCTTTTGCTGACTGAATAAACAGAAGGATGGATATTTTAACAACAGTTATGCTAAATGGTTCAGGCCTGGCAGAGAAACATAAATTCTGAAAGACAAGGTTAATTTCAACTTATTTTTAATTGTGAATAAGTATGTGGATGAAGCAAACCAGTGTATCATAAAGGGTTAGGTTGATTTGAATTATGTGAAAAATTACTTAAGATCAGTCACATGAAATTTGGGAGTCTGTGGTGCACAAACCAGATGTTAGGAGGAAGCATCAGCACCCCCTCCCAGACCCACAGACGCTGGGGCCGTGAGAGTATTAATGGGGAATATGGTAGAGGGAGGCGCACTGGTGGCTGGAACTCCTCTTTGAGGATGTGGTAACTCCAAAGGATGGATATGAATGCTGTGTTCTGCTCTAAAACCCCAAAGTCTTGTGTTCTGATCTGAAGTTTGCATTATTCCTGCTCCCCAGATGGTCTCTAGAACCAGGCACTCTCACGGTGCTGAAAGGGTAGGAAGCATGGAGATGACTCAGTTCAACCTTCTCATTTCATGTAGTAGGAAGCGAACCTAAAAGAAAAATCACATCTGGGGTACCTCCCTGCCAAAGGTAGAAGCAGAACAGAATCAGGCTCTGGTCCCCCTGCAAGACTCTGTAATCACCACACCTGGCACTCACTCCTTTCTTTGGAAAGTGACTCTAACTTGGCAAGTGTGGAGAGTCAGGCTGTACCCTGGTTATAAGGGTGGGCCTCCCCTAAAGACCAGGAGCTCCTAGAGACGGAGGCTATCTCCTGCTCAGTCAAGTTCAAGGAGTTGCAAGGTGCTTGCTGCACTGTGGGCTGTTGGTATATGTTAGTTGAACAAGTAAATGCATAAACAGCTGGGTTCCAAGCCAGAGCAGAGGGGCAAAGCCATAGACAATGCAGTTGTCACATATGAAGACTTACTATGTGACTCCTGAAATTCAACTAACTCTTATCAGATTTGCTCCTCCTGAGGATGGGTCTGTACTCCCCATCTGAGGACAAGAAGACCACATCAGGATGTTCACAAGTGTAAAGGCCGTTAAATATTCGGTCAGGCTAGGTCACATCTGCAACTGCTTTAAGTCAGGCCAGCTGTAGAGAGGGTGGGAGCAGACTGTATGGCAACAACAAAAAGAGAAACATGTGCTCCAGCCTGTGATGTCACCCTCCACATGCAGCTCGAGTGGTTTCCAGCTCATTCTGTTCTCTCCCACTCTGCAAAGAGGCCCCCGTGGTCTGTCCCGAGTCCCACCTCCCCTTTCTCAGTTCAACCTGACAAGAGTTTCCTACGTGTGCACCAAGGCCAGTGGCCATGCT
The DNA here is from genome assembly GCA_004024945.1 of Uropsilus gracilis. NCBI lineage: Eukaryota > Metazoa > Chordata > Mammalia > Eulipotyphla > Talpidae > Uropsilus > Uropsilus gracilis. The sequence continues at coordinate 3,160 of PVHY01013512.1, read as the reverse complement.
CTGGGAGAAAACCCATTACTAAGAAAAGCACCACATTGCTAGGTGTACCTGGGAGGAGTCAGTGATCGCCCACACTGAAGAATTTGGCATAGGAAGAAAATATTACAAATCGAAGCTCAGAGCTCAAGATTTCACACTGTAAAAGCTGCATATGACAGAATGGATTCTAAAGACATTAAACTAAACATACCTTTTCTACTCTGCTTCCCCCTCAGCCTGGCCAAACACCATCGTCATTTCCTTTGTTAGGTGTGCTTCAACCTGAATCTTTACAGAATGTCCCCACACAGATGTTTGCCAGTGATGTGGGGGAGAAGTCAGTCACATGCTGCATGTATCATAGGAAATTCACCAGAACAGTTGAGATCAGGAGGGTAGCACAGGGAAACACAGACTGTTCATTGAAGATATGCTTGGACCCTGGTGGGGCAAGGAGTCAGTGAGAGGATAATGAAGTGAGAGAGGAGAGTGGGGGGGGGGAGACACTGAGAGCTCCAAATACCTTGCTGCTTCATGCTTCTATATTTCTTTTATGCTTCTGTATCTAATGTCTTCCCTCAAAATTTTTGGGGAGGGGTGGGTGGGACTACCAAGATCTCAGCTTTTTGGGTAAACATGCTCGGAATCTTGGTGGATGGTTTCACAGGTGCCGACCTGTGTCAAACTTGCAACTGCATGGTTGAATCTGCACAGCTTATTGTCTGTTAATGATATCTCAATTGAACTTGAATAGCCCTTGTTAGCAGTGTTGTAGCAGTTGCCCATTTTAAGAGCTGAGGTTCTGGGCATTCACAAGCCCCAGGTTTCATTTCCTCCCAGATTCTCTGACTGGAACCATTTCAGCTCCCAGTTTGGCTACTGGGCTAGATCCCCACAGTTCCTCAGGGTTTTCATGCAGGGGGTCCTTCTGTCACTCATCCCACCATGCTCTGCAGCAGCAGAGGGCTCTCTGTCTTCTCCTGACTGCCCCCTACATACAGAGTGTGTTTCTCAGGGGCTCTGTTTTCTGTTAAGATATGAATTTGTATATAATGAAGCCGGTTCTGGCAAATGCTACCTATCCAGAGGAAGACAACCAGTGAGCAATCAAGAAGCTGCATCCAGGAACCCAGCAGCCATGGCTCGTGCCCCTGGCCCCCAGGGCCCCACCCACCAGCATGGACACACTAAACCATGCAGCCACACCAACCACTGGCTGAGCAGAGGTTTTTTTTTCTGTAAATGCCATTGACCAGTTCTATGGCACTGAGTATCATTATGCCCTTCACTATGAAAAGCATAAGGAGCAGAAGGCCTGGGCTTCAGGCCTGGGGGAGCCCTAGATATGTGTCAGTCACCTGGAGAAGGGGGTCATCAAGAGCTAAGGATGGAAATGCTGGGAACTGGCTACCCCCCAAAATCCAGAACACCCTCAATCCCACTCCAGAGACTAAGATGTGCCTGTTCTTCAGCCATTTCTGCTCCTTGACTTGGCAGGAGAGAAGAGTCAGATTTGGCAGGAGGCAAGGCATGGTCACCCACCAGGGAGAGCAGGTCCAGCAGCAGCACTCCTGCTGGCCTAGGGATTACTATACACCAACCCCCGAGACAGGAAGGAGAAGAGGAGAGGGCAGGGGTTCTGGTTCTCACATTGATTTCAGTTCAGTAAAAGTTAGTTCAAAAGAAGTTTGAGTTTTCAGCTAAAAAAAATTCACAATGAGGAGTCCCTTGTGAGGAAGGTGACACTGGCAGGCCCTGGCCCTGGCCCCCTCCCTCACACACACACACTCTTTGCAAACACTCTCTCAGTGTTACATTTCCATTCACAGTGGAAATCTGAAACCATTAGGAGGTATAAAGTTAATCTGGAAACCCTGTCTCACTGGGCTCTGAGGTGGCCCACTGGATCTAGTGAGGATTTAAAGGTCAGAGACAAGAAAGAAGATTTAGTTGCAGGGAGTTGGGCAGAAGAGGGGGTGGTTTAGTTTCTGTCAACAGGAAGTCCCAGGGTGAGGAGGAATCTAAGAACTGTCAGGGGAAGAGAACCCTGAACTACAACAGAGGGGAGGGATAGGGGTGGAGGAAAAAGAAGGGAAACCAGCCAAGTCCTCACTGCTGCTCATTCACTGCCTGTAGGACACTGAGGATCCAGATGACCAAGTGAGGGTTTGCCATAGCTCAAGCCCCAGGGCTACCCCAGGGGTTAGGATGTTATCCCAGGCCAGCAGATCAGGGCTATAAGTAAAACAGGGCTACCTTAGGAGACTGAGAAGGTCAAGGATGAAAAAGCAGAATTCCATATATTCCCTTGCAGATGAGTTGCTGGAAAAAGAGATGGCTTTTCTCACACGCATAGACGACATAGTGCTTCATTAGGTTCCCAGGCTAACCCACAAGTCTATTTTACATAAGTTTAGGACAACAGTGTTAGTTAAACTCTGCACTATGTCTATATATAGTACATAGTATGGATGACCCTGTTTCAACAGGAAGCACTCTAAGTCCTGATTTGGGAATTATTTGGCTCCTTGAGGAGCGGACAGGCATTGGAAGCAACCACCTTATGAGACTTAACAGGGAGGGAACAGCTGAGGGTGCCTACTTCCTAACATAAGAAACTATGCCTGCCATTTCTTTCCCTAAGAAAAGGATGATATGAGTTGAGGACTTCTGGGATGTGGGGATTGAAGGGAAGTGTTAGGAGTCACATGTGGGAAAGAAGAAATGAGACAGAAGAGATTGATAGCAATCTGTGAGGCTAGCCCACAGAACGGGGATCCTGGAAAGCATGTCCAGGTCCAACTTTAATGAAGTTATGAAGCCCCTTATATACCCTGGCAGAGAAATTGTCATAATGAGCTAATGAGGAAGTAGCAACCTGATTCCCAAAGCCTACGTGACATACAGCAGGGGTATGGGTGATAACAGGAGAATTTACCTGTGGGGGTAACAGTCATTACTAAAAGGTCATATGTCTCTTGGAATAGTCCAAAGAAATTAGGAAGCTGGGTTACAGGTCAGAGACATGTTGTTGCCCACTCTCTAGTGTGCCAGAGGAGGTGAGACAGATAAAAGATTTTCCTTTTATCTAAAGTTCATCTCTCAACCTGAATCACCACATTCCACAGGGAGGGGAGGGGAGGGGAGGGAAGGGGAAGAAAGGGGAAGGGAGAGGAGGGAA
>PVHY01013511.1:0-41136 GCA_004024945.1 Uropsilus gracilis | reverse complement strand
CCTGGTTCACCAGAAAACTAGGATTTAGCGGTTATGTGTGGTAATTCTAGCCATTTGTCACGATCTGCACAGAACTTCGTTTCTAAGTGTGTGTGTAGCTAATCAAAGTCAGTGGATGGAGTCAAGCACGCACCATTCTCAGATTTGGATGGAGCTGACCATGTGCGGCTCCATGTGACTGGAAACAGCGTTGTGGTACCAAGCTCTGTTTCCACTGCTTTGTTTAAGGTTGTGCTGGTTCCGTGGTTGTGTGGCTTGAGTTGTTCTGAAGGCCTTAGCAAGAGTGTGCTAGACATTGTGGATGTGATTTGACAGACATGAGTAGACAGAGGGACCCTGGGCCAGCCCTCTTTCCACCCCAGTGCCTCGCAAACCATGGAAAAGATTTGCCTGCCTCCGCCCATTGGCTCCAAGTCATTAAGCCTAGATTTGTGAGGAAGGTCTGCTGCTCCTTCCCTCACTACCAGATGGTGCCAAAGTAGGCCAGGTCCTGATATTCCAGTGCTGTAATGCTCATCACAGTCAACTCAATAAATAGTTCTCGAATGCTGGCTATGTGCCAGGCTGGAAGTATGTGGGCTGAAGTTGCCAGCTGATAAGGTTGGGAAGCTTTGTTCTAGAGTAGCATGAGTCAGGTGCATATTGGTTTGTCATTCTGCTTCGTCCAAGTATCTCAAATTCATCCCATATCTCAACCTTCCATCAACCATTTTAGTGTGAGCCATTGTCATCCTATGTAGCGTGACTGCAGTAGCCTCATCACTGAGCTGCTTTTCTCATAGTTGCTCCCCCCAGCCTCATGCTCATAGTAACCAAGTGACTTTTGACAACTTCAGTCAGATCATGCTACTCCCCTTTGCAAACTCCGCAATGACACCTGATCTTACTCCATGTTCTTAAAAGCCAAGATTTCAAGAAAGGCCACCATAGTTATGCTGTGGCCATTTTAGCCCCACCTTCTCTCCCATGTTCATCTACTCCACCTAAACTGGTTGCCTCTCATTTTCTTCAATCTGAAGCTCTCCTGTTTAGAGGTTTTTATGGTGGCTCTCATCCAGAAAAGCTGGTTGCCTGCTAGCTCTCACCTATTGTTTAGGCCACAGCTTACTTATTCAATGTTCATTGAAACTTTTCATTTATCTTTCATTGCATCTTGGTTTCCTTCGAGGATCTCATGGGTTTCTCATTTTATATTGTGGTTGTTGTGATGGCTAACGGACTTGCTAGACTTGCTTTATGAGAACAGAGGTCTTCATGCTTTTGCTCACCATTGTATCCCAAGAGCCTAGGAAAATGACAGTGGCATGGTATGTTTTCAGGGAATAAGACAAGTGATCCTTTAGCCAGCATGATAGACTACGTTATGGTTTATACCAGAGGTTGGCAAACTTTGTAAACAACCAGAGTGTGGTTCTTTGTAGGCCATATATAATCTCGATTTTCATAACCCTTTAAAAATTAAAAATCATTTAGCACCCATAACTTGTGGCAAAACAGGCTACACCTAGATTTGGCTTAGCAGCCAGATTTGATCTGTGGGTTGTCGTTTACTGAGCCCTTCTTCAGACTGAGAACAGGGAAAGCAGCATATCTCAAACCCTAAAATTAGATTTGCAGTTCAAGGTGCTCACAGGTTCAACTGATCAAAGGCAGTTGTCAGAAAGAAGCGAAAAACTTGTCTGGAGGAAGATATCATCAACTCTCAAACAAATTAAGGTCTCTGTGTAATTTTTCAAATATAGCGTGCAATCTCGATGAAGTACAGTTACATAGGAGAAAGAATGTCACTGTGAGCCACAGCAGAAAGGGTAGGAAATAGAAACAAGGCTCCCATCTCCTTACATTTCAAGATGGGTTTTTCCATCAATCAAATTCATATAGTTAAGACTTAATATATTCCTGCAGACGAGACCAACTTAAAGGTGTTTGAAGAAGTTTGAAAAGTATAAAAATTGGCATATATTTTAAAGATATTCCAAAGAAAATTAATGAAATCAAGTTCTCTAATTTTTGAATTTTGCAACTGAATTGGTGAGTGAAATAGACAGTTCAGAAGAAATTAAAGTGAAACAGAAAAGATGGAAAGTATAAAACATATGTTGAGAGACAGAAGATACACTAAGAAAACTTGAATTTATATTTAAAATTGCTGTCCAAGAATTAGAATGGCACTAAGAGGACAGCTGAAATAATTTCAAAATATATAAGGAGAGTAAAGGCAAAAAGGGATTTCAGAGTAACAAAACCAGGGAATTGCTCATGACTTACATTAACAACCAAAGGTGATAGTCACACAAGAAAAATTATCTCCAATAGAAGTATGACAATGTAGAGATACAGGAAGAAACAAGGAAAGAGTTGAAAACATGGAGAAATCTAAGTGACCATTGAAAAGCAAGCATGTGTATACTACTTGTCTGTGCATATAGTGCATGTGTATACATGCATGACATATGGAGCACCTTAGTATAGAATCCACCTATTGTGTCAGCAGAGCAAAGTGCTCATTTAGCAAAAGAACATAGCTTGAGCAGCAAAGACAAGTTGCTGTGGAATGCATATAGTAGGATCCAATTCACAGAAAATTCAAGCCATGCATGGTGACATGATCGATTGAAAGGCAAGGAAGTAAAGAAATCCTAAGGATGACCACAACATGGAGGATATGGCTATCTTGGCCAAGGGATGTGCATGAGACCAGGGAAGGTAATGCAGGAACAATATCATTAATACTGCAGCTGGGTGCTGGCTGTATTTGTGTATAACTTTAATAAAAATTTTGTAGCCGCTCAATATTACTAACAACTCTGAAAGAGAAAGTAGGTTTATAATCTCTTAGATGATTAAGAAGTAATTTAGAAATAATAAGGCACCAACAAGAAAAAAACGTAAAATCCAGAAAAAAAATGGCAGGAATTTTTCTCTGAGCCTTACTTACCCAGCAGAAAGCAATTAAACCTCAAATAGAGCTATAAAAACAAAGTTATAAGATAGTGTAAATATTGATAAAATGAAATTTATTAGTGAACCAGAAAGCAATTATAAGTGTCTAGGGACAAAATTTATTTTACTGTTAAGGATGTTCTATATAATTTCATTTTAGCTATAGTTTATTTTACATGTTTATATTTTTATTTACATAAGATACTACATTTTATATTTATATTTATTGAATACCTTTAGATTTAGGTTTGCATTTTATGCTATGTTAGCATAGTATATAAAATAGATGTATATAAATTCATTAATAAATAACTATATTATAAATAAGAGACCTCCTGATACCCATCACTCAGATAAAAAAATTATTTAAATCTTACAACATGTTCTCATCTTTTCTCTCTGTTGCCTTTATGCTGCTGAAGTAATCTGGATATTAAAATATGAAAATAAAAAGGTTTTTAAAAAAATCCATGAACTAATAGAATTGCAAAGAAGACCTGAGCAAAATGCAGTGGGAAATCTTACAACGTTTGTAGGATTTAGAGCACTGGGCTGGGCCAGATCTGTGAGCTTGTGGTGGGTGAGAATTAAAAACTAAATTAGATTCCAAATGAGACTTGGGCAAAGGTCCCAGGTCAGGGGCACAAAGCCCAGGGCCATGGGAGCCAGCAGCCCGCTGCTCAGGGTGTTCAGTGCTGGGAATTTAGTGCCAGGGGAGCAGAGAGGAGGACATCATGTGCAGGGCGCAAGGAGACCCCTAGAGTTTATCCTGAGCCACCCTTGAAGGATTAGAAAAATCTTGCAGGTGAAGAAAAGTCAGAGAGGCTAGATCCGCTAAGACAGAGCAGACTAAACTAAACCAAAATGAACTGTAGAACTGAGTCCACCAAAGGGGGGAGGGTGGGGGATGGGACACAAAGGGGGAGGGGCCCCATGGATGGGGATTGTGAGAGATTTGGTGGTGAGGATGGGGTGGGAATATGTATTTGAGAAGGGGCAAGCCTACCCTGAGATCACGTACAGGTTTGTGAACCAATGCCTCCTCATTACAAATAATAAAACTAAAAATCTTGGTGAAATTTGATTAAAAATAAAAACATATGTGGGATATAAAGGAACTGGAAAAGGGAACAAGATGAAAATAAACCAAAATAGACCCTAAAATCTGACTTGAGAACTGAGGCCACCAAGAAGGGAGGGAGTAGATGGGGGTCCCCTGACTGTGGTGTACGATTATGGCTAAGTCCAGTTCTAGAACCTCTTGCCTCACCAGACCAAGCCCTACCATTGGGTTAAAGTCTCTAGACAAGTGCAGCAGAAAATTCCGTAACACACAGCGTCAGTGACTTCACCTGTGACGGGATCTGGCTGCCAGGCAGGTTACTTTGATAAAAGGAGATGGGATGCAAGAAAAGTGGGAAGTGGATTCATGTTAGGGTGTGGCTGGGACAGGCCTTCCAGGTTGTGTGTGAGGACTTCTCTAGAAGAAATGGGTCCAAAGGAAGATGGCAGTGAAACCAAGATAGGAAGCTTTGATGTGGACACTCAGGCTACTGTTCCTATCTGTTGTCCAGGAACTTTAACCCTTGACCCAGTTTTGCCCACAGAGATTTGATTTGACTGGTGAGGGATGGCAGCGAAGTCAGGGTTTTTACAAGTTTTCCAGATGATCTTAAAGAGCAACCAGGGTTGAGAGTCATCCCTGGATTTGCCACATGTCTTACAATCAGCCATGGTGAGACTGTGTTGGGAGGGGTCACTCCTGATTTCTCATTGTGCCCACGGATGGGGCTAGGCAAGGCTGTAGGTAGCCAATGCTGCAAGGATAAACGCCTCTACATAGAAATGCCTTTTTGATATACCTTTATTTCCACTAAATACTAAAATGCCTCTGCCTGTCTTTTTGGCACCATAGAATCCTACCCTATCCTGTTACAACTGTCATTTTCAATTGTTACTGGTCTGGTCATGTCATGTCATGTCGAGGCCACTGCCCAGATGTCTGGGTGGGTATTTCTCCTTTTGGTGTTTTCATCTTTACTTCTGTTTGATGTCTCAGAATTTAGAGTTTCTGTGAACCAGCTTTTCCACAGTATCTCCTTGTGGTGTGCAGAAGGACTTCTCAGTCAGACTTTCATCTAACCGATCTTTTCAGAATCACACCCTACTCTCAGTTACCTCAAAAAATCAAAATCATGCTGAGATACCACTGCACACCTGAGAGAATGGTCCACATCAGAAAGACCAGAAACAACAAGTGCTGGTGAGGATGTGCAGGAAAAGGGAACTCACCATCCCTAGTCTTTATAATCACCAACTCAGATCATGTGCCCTCTTCTTTTTATGTAGTGCATAGACAAAGGTTAATTTAGGAAGCAGTGGCAGTGTGGCTTTCTTGGTGAGGATATACCAAAAGAGTGTCTCAGCAATGCAAACTCATGCCTGGCTCAAAATCAGGCCTCAAAATAGCCATGTAAGGTCACTGCGGAATGCTCGAGTTTGACTCACTGGTGGGCTGCTGGATGATGGCCGCTGAAGTTTCAGCATGCTTTTAGTTTTTTTTCCCAGTCTTTCCTATCAGCTTATCCTGAGGGATACTGATGAAAAGTCATTTGAAGAAGTGCCTAAGGTGAGGTACAAAGGTTCCTCAGGTATTTTGCCAGCATTCACTGGGGCATGTGACAGTCCTAAATAACTCATTTTTTATGTTTACCAGAAACCTATGCATCTCTACTATGAACACACGTGCACACACACATACATGCACACACACACACACACTCGCGCACATATTTGTGAATTTTTTATCCCGTAAAAAGGTAGAAGAAAAAAAAAGGTAGAAGAGAAATAGACATTCATCAGTCTATCAGAAGGGGACAGGCCGAATGGAGTATGGTGTATATAAATCAAAGAATATTACATGGTCATTAAGAAAGATATCAGGGGATTTCCAAACAGTACAGTTAAATGAAACTAGCAAGATGCACAAAACTCTGTTTGATAGATTGCTTTGTAAATGGTCACCAACAGAAAAGGAACCTGTATATGAGCTGGCTAAACAGGCATGCGTCCATATAGACCTGTGAGTGTGGAAAACTATAGATGAGTGAATTCTTGGTAGTTAAAGTGGCTTATCTTTCCATGATGAGGGGGTAGGCTAGGATCATATGGAGTGAGGGGGAGAGAAGGGGAGATGAAGAGCCAAGTTATAAAAAAGAAGTCATCATCATAATGGAAATATATTTTGTCTGCATCCTACCCGTCTGGCAGCTATCAGATTTAGAAATCTCAAGTTTTAATTTCCATTTTGCTATAGCAACAGGCAACTAATGGAGGGACCTCGCTGAGTATGAATTGATATTGGGCGATACCTCAAACTATAGCCCTCTGGTTCCAACTTTGGGCATATATTGAATTCTTAATCACGTAAGTAAGTGACAGCTCTGAAGAGGAACTGTGCTGATAATTTAGCATATTAGAGAACTAGATGGGGAGTGTAAATTACTTTCTTTAAATATACTGGAAATTTTGTGACTCAAAATCCTTTATTCAGTAGATTGGAAAATAATGAGTAATAGTTTTCCTTCGAGCACTGGAACCCTATGCTTCTAGAATTGAGTTCTATGCTTAGACTTGCACATTAACGAATGAAGGAACAAAAATAACACTTAATAGCCATGTCAAGCTTAAGTCTTCAGAGTCTCTTCCAATTGGTCTGTGTTTGTAATACTTTGAATTATGACTTTCAAAAAGCACAAATCACTTCTGATTGATTTGGATGCAAAGGGATTTAATCACTGGGAATGGTGGAATATCAGTGTCTCAGCAATACAAGCTCATGCCTGGCTCAAAATCAGACCCCAAAATAGCCATGTAAGGTCACTGCAGAATGCTCGAGTTTGACTCACTGGTGGGCTGCTGGATGATGGCCGCTGAAGTTTCAGCGTATTTTTAGTCAAGTCTTGCCTTAAAGTAGAGGACTTAAAACTGCACTTGGCAGTGGGATCACCTGTGAAGTTCTACGCATGCACAGGCATGCACGTGCATACACAAAGCACAAAGCACACACTCCACTACAGAAGTGATGATTCTGGTTCGGGTAGGATCCAAGAATCTTGGATTCCAAAAACTTCAGAGGCAAAGCCAATGTGAACCGAGTTCAGAGTCTTCTGAGAAGATGAAGGAGATATAGGCTCTGGTTCCCAATTAAAATCACGTGCTAAGGATTTCCCTGTATTTGGGAAAAAGGTCCATATAATAGACTTAGAAAGAGTAACTAACGCCTATACAGTTGCACATAGCTTCTTAGAGATACATCAGCTCTTTTGGCATATCCTTACCAAGAAAGCCACGTTGCCACTGCTTCCTAAATTAACCTTTGTCTATGCACTGCATAAAAAGAAGTGGGTACATGAACTGAGTTGGTGATTATAAAGACTAGAGATGGTGGCTTCCCTTTTCCTCCACATCCTCACCTGCACTTGCTGTTTCTGGTCTTTCTGATGTGGACCATTCTCCCAGGTGTGCTGTGGTATCTCATTATGACTTTGATTTATCTTTCCCTGATAAGTGATGTCAAAACATATTTTTATATGCCTGTTGGCCAAGAAGTGGCCTTTCTAGAGAATGGCGTCCAGCTCTCTCCAACTGAATGTGCTAATTCCTTCCATAGAGTGCAAGGTAGTGTAAACACTCCAGTTTCAACTGCATTTAAACTTCAAAACTTCACCCCGGAATTCAAGGACTCCTGATTCCCTCGGTGAAGCAACTTTCATATCAACATCCATAGGGTGGCAGCATCTCTGCCACACCTTCCTACACAATCAACTGCATGACAGTGATGAACAGAGCCATGTGCATGTCACAACACAGGGAGTTACTCAAACTAAAAGTTTGAAAACAGTAACGACAGGCCAGTCGCCCTTCTCTGTCACCAGGGAAAATGCATCAGTGACACATTGATCAAGTGTTTGAAGCTGTATGTTTGGAACCAGGGAGTTTATCATAATTAGATTTGTTCACTTTGTTCTTAGGGACTTTTATAGCACATCACTCAGCACAAGTTGCTGCCGGGGGGCATGAATGAAGTTACCAGGCAGAAGATTTGATTGACAAGATGTTTTCTCCCTATCAAGGAAGGGCCAAATCTAGTCCACACTAATTCAAGCTAACTCTTAGCGGAGCAGGATGGTCTTTTTGGGTTCAAGGTGCTGGATGGAATTGTGATGTCTTGACCTCCAGATGGGACAGGGCCTTGGGCTAGTGGTCAACACCAACTTGGCCTGAGTCACTGGTGTGGCCACCAATCACAGTGCCCTTTGTTTAGGGTCTTTTGCTGGGCTAGGTGATTAGTGGTGCCAGCTGAGGCTACATGGGCTCAAGTTTGCTAGCCCAGGTTTCTGGGGTGACTGCCGTTACTGCTACCAAAGGGGAATGGAGAGGAAAAGGGGGGGAGGAGCGATATGATTTTTAATCAGAAGTTGTACCTGAAAATGTTAGCAACAACTGGCACTCAGGCCCCTGGACCAGAGCACAGCGACAGTCATCCTGTAGCAGCAGCTTTGAGGTGTCCATGTAAATGGTGAACACACTCAGGGCAGGTTCACTATCAACTGGGCCAGTGGATAGACTCTGAGAGCCATGGCTGGCGTTTCCAGGCTTTCCTGCTCTCAGGGAAGCAGACACACAGGCCCAGCAGGCAGGAAGGCTGGCATGGGCCGGGCAGGGGGCTGGGAAGCAGACAACCAAGCACCCCAGTCCCCCAGGAATCTTTAGACACTCTGGCCTCTCTCCCTGGCATTCGCTCTCACCTCTTCTGTAGTTACACTGCCCCACATCGTAGTCACAGTAGTTGCTGCTGCCGCCGCCCCCACTTTCAGCCCCGCTTCTAGGCTCAGCTGTGCCCTTACACATGCGCACATGGGGCTTTCTGGGTCCAGGTGTCCACAGAGCATGTACCCTCACCCACGCTCCCCAGCGCCTGTGGCATCAACACGATCAAGGCCACAGTGGTAGTCATAGAGACAGGTGGCGTAAGAAAGCCTGGTTAAGTCCTTTACCCCACACCATGGTAATAAAATCTTTCCCGGTAATCTGCCCCTTTTCCGCGTTGGCTTTGCTGTGAGCATCAGAGCTGCGGCCGTGAGTGAAGCACTCGTTCTGCTTTTGAGAAACTTCTGAATTGGGTTGATGTTGTGTTTCTGTTGCTTCACTTTATAATTGACCATTTGCAAACGACTTTATCTGCATCTATGAGTATAGAATCAGTTCCAAATGTCACTAAATAACCTCTGGACTAGGATAGGGCTCTCTATATTCCGTGTAAGGTTCAGATAGTAAGTATACCTGCTGGGTCATGGAATCTCTGTCACAGCTACTCAACTCTGCTGAGAAAAACAAAGCTTCCTTTAGAAATAGCACTGCTCCTTGGCAATGCCTCTGGTTCTCCAAGGGCTCAGATGGATATGTGCAGAGAGATTGGTGTTGTCTTCATGCTTGCAGACACACTGTGTGTGCAGCTCATGGGTGAAGCCGTTTTAACTTTCAAGTCTTTGTATTTGAGAAATACATTCCATAAACTATAGCTGATAGAGATGCTGATTCCTTTTCTGTCTCCAGGCAAAATCAATGGAAAAATCTTCTGGAGAGACTCCTTTCTAGATGCTACTCAGGACATTCATGATTCATGATTCATGGGAAGAGGACAAAATACCAGCATCAACAAGAGCTTGCCAGGGTTACCTTAACCTTCGTGGATGAAGCCACCAGTGAAGACAAAGAAGCATGCAGGTGGGTTTGCAGGGGTGCATGCGGGAAGATGGCGGAGTTCAAGCTTAAGGCACACATGTCACATTTCTGAGCACCACGTGTAGAGCAGACACGTCCCTAAAGTCTGGCCATGTGGTAGGGAATAAACCATAAAAACCCCCGCCCCTGAATTCTCCCCAGAATTGCACTATTGGAACTAAGACTGCAGGTGACAACATGATCATGGAAGGGTCGAGGAGCTAGGGAAGGCTAGAGATGGCTGCTAGGAAGAGCATGTGGGAGTCTATCTGTGCGTTTGGTTGTCAGTTCCACACATGGAGGCTACAGGTTCGGTGCCCTGGCCTCATATCTCCAGCTGCCAAGTGTGATGCCTTCAGCACCTTCTCACCCCTCCTTGGGCCTGAGTGTGTTAGTCATGCAAAGAAGAAATACAGACACAACCTGGTCTCTGGAGGCTACTCTGCTGCCTCAGTTTACTGTTGTGTAGGTGTGTCTTGATAATGGCGATGCCCACAATCTCAAGGACTTTCTATGCATAGACTTTGGTCACCCTAAGATTTCACTTCAGTTACCACACATAGAAATAGACAGTCACAGCAAAACAACAAGTTAAGGGACAGGAACTGAACCTGTATCCTGAATACCTGATCGTGTGTAGGCTAGTTCAGTCCCTAAGCCTCAGAGGGTTCACATAAGCATCCACTTTCCACGTCACAAGTCTGTATCATTTGAATTTCTATGGGTGTCTATCAATTTTATTATCTGAAAAGGAAGCAATTTAAGAAAGTCCAGTCTGTCAGCTAGTATTCTTGCTCCCCTAAAGCAACATTATCAAAGAATGTTTTGGGGCAAAGAGTGTTGTATATAGGATAAGGTGATGTCAATGACTTGGTCATTGATTTCTTTCTTGGCTATGTTCCCTCCTTGCTCTTCTCCTCATCCTAGCAGATAGAATGGAGCCGTTCAGGTGGTAGCCACAAGCCCCCTGTGACTAGTCCAAATGGAGATGTGCCATGATGTGAAATAGATACTCAACTTTGAAATTTTAGTATGAAAAAGTAATGTACATCATCAATAATGTTATATTACTTATAGGTTGAAATATTTAGGATTTAGTAGATGAAATAGAATGTTCTATCAGCATTGATTTCACTGGTTACTTTTACCTTTTTTTTTAAAGTGGCTACTAAGAAAATGGACAAGTTTTTTTTATTTTTATTTTTTCAATTGATTGCAAATATGTATATATATTTGACATTGTCTACCCTGAGGTTCTCCTTGTCATCCATGAACCATCATCCATCATCTTGATCTCTTGTGCCCTCCTTCCCCTGATTTTACCCCTTCTCCCCTTGCTCTGTGCTTCAGTTCTGCTGACAGTTTTAAATTATCCTTGTCTGTTTGTTGTCCCTATGGACGAGTTCCTATATGAGACACACTCCCCTTCTGTTGGACAAGGGCCGGTGAGCCCTTTCTGTGCCCCCAGCCTCCCCCATCTGGCCTCTGCTACCTGTTCGACGGCAAGCACTCTCCTCCCTGTTTCTGTATTAGGGGCTTTGCTTTGCCACCAGCTTGGCCTGGAACCTGCTTCCAGCAGACATGCGCATGGGTGTATTCCCGCTCCCTACAGACTTCTATTGAAATGTCACTTTGATCGTGAAGCCTTCCAGCTAATCTAAAATTACAAAATGGTAGACTCCCTCCCTCCCTTCCTCCTTCTCGACTTGGTTTCTCTCCAGTAGCTCCCATCTGTGGCTGAAATGTTCTGCCGTCTACATGGTCCAGTGTACATTATGTGTCTTCTGAAAACAGCGATTTTTTTGTGCTCTCTTTACTGTGACATTGGTGTCTGGGATACTGCAGAAACTTCGTGAATGTCTGTTGAGAGGATGAACCGGTTGCCTTGGTGGAGGGGATGGATATGGTGGACCAGAGAAATCAAGACCCCCTGGTGGTGCTTTCCCAAAGCCTCCATCTTAGCACAACCAAAGCCTCTTTGCACCAACAGAATTTTGAAGGGAGGTTTTATCAAACTGGCAGGACTCCCTCTCTGGCAGGGTGGGAACAGATGACTCTGTGGAACTTAGATGGGACCACAGAGAAAGGAGTTGGGTCATTGAACTGACTGAGAACAAGTTTCTACCAACTTGTAAGAAGGAAGTTTCCAAATAGGACTCAATTTCAGTTGCAGAAAAAGTCAAGCTATACGTGCCTTTGACCAGCCTGACTGATGTTTGCTTACACGTTTCTTGTTAAGATTTCCTGTGCCCTTGGGAGTATGGAACTTGAGAGCATATGCCCGTCCAAATAGCTTTCCTCGTTGCCCCCATCTCTAACCACATTCCCGTGTCTTACGTATGATCGCTTAATACAACTATGTTCAGACAGATTTTCAACTAAACATTTCTGTCAAGACACCCGATTGTATCTCTTTGAGTCTGTCTTTACATGTACCTCTACAGCTATATCCATGGCTGTAGCTGCATAGAAAGTAACTTCACGAGACCATGGTGATTTCAAAGGTAGAACCTGAGAAGGTAAGATGGCGACTTTCCAAGAAAAGATCGTATTCTGAGAAATCTCTAAAATGCTAAATGACATTTATTTGGTGAGCGAATTTGGTAATCTCACAACACCTGGGTTTCTGTTGGTTGCCTACTGCCAGGCATCTACCTACCATCCTGTTTCCATTCGTCCTGCTCCCTTGCAACCCCTCACCGCCCCTTATGAAGCTATCTGTCCTGCACTCGTGCCTCAGTCTGCATTCTCTCTGGGTCATGGAAGCTGCAAATGTAATAGCTGATTCCAGGGATCAGAATTGTTGCCTTTAAGTGGAAGACAAAAACCAAAAAGATTATCCAAAACAGTTGCATCTACTACAGCGTGCCTGCCCCACAGCCCGCTCAGACTGTGGGCACCTGGTCCGGAGTGTGATGAAGCATGTGGCTCACTGTGGTTTGTCCTCTGTGATTTTGTGACGAACAGCATCATTTATCCCCTGGATTGCACAATGACAAAGCTCTAAATATTACAGTCAGTGCTCTGTAGGCCTAAGACTTTTTTGTTTGTTTGCTTTTCTAATTTTAGAATTAGGATATGGGTTGTCCTGGCACTTGATAAACAGGGCATTGCACTGTTGCCTTCTTCACCTTTGCACCCTGCAAAGATGGAGGAAAGATGGAGGGAAGATCATTTTACTTAGTATTCCAAAAAGGAGAAGGAATTATCTTTTTGAGTGCAAGGAGACACACAGGAGTGGCTGCGATGTCCTAAGATTGCAGTTGGTCTAAGATTAAACAGACGGTCGATAGTCAATCCAGACAGCATGTGTTTCAGTGTCAACTATTGTGTGGTTCAGGGTCCACTCATAGAAAAGGACAGTTTTTTGACAATAATTCATTTTTAAGAAAGTAGGTTGACTAATGAAATGAGCACGTCACTCTGCCTCGCTCTATTCCAGGGTGGTTGTTGTTACTGTGCACTGTAAAGTTCGCCATGTTTCAGTTGGACCATTTATGGTGAATGAATCAAACTACTTGTGCAAGTCAGAGATCTATGACAGAAATTTGGGGGTGTAAGTACCCCCTGAAAATGACATCATTTTATTATAGTGAAAGAAGCATCCACGAGAATGCTGCCTTGAGCCTTTCAGAGTAGCGTTTTAGCTGATTTACTTGTTGTGGATTTGATGGGAAGATGTTTAAAGTGGAGAAATGTGTTCCTGCGAAAACCAGAAACCATTGATTTCGACCTGTAGCTGGTCCAGACACCTTTGTGGATGGCATCTTACTTCATATGAAGTGGCTCAGGGGCCACTGAGCAGCAGCCTCAGGCCGTTCCCGTTGAAGCTGTCAGGGGCGGCGCTCTCGGTGTGAACGCTGAGTGCTTGTGGTGTCAAGGTTCACTTTGATGTCTACAATAGTCCTCACTGTGGTGTCCTTTTAAAATGTGATACCCAGGTGATATTCAACCGCCATCAAGGAAAGACTGCATGGCATTACAAAGTCAGCCATTGTCAAGGCCATGGAAAACCCTGCTTGTCAGGCACAGCTGTGATTAGCAGCGCTTGTTTCACCTGAGCTGGAGGGTGCAGTGCCAGGGGACACAGGCAGAGTAGGGGGTGAGACTTTGCCTACCCAGTACGTCCACCTTCTGTCATGAAGATCCTGACTTCTCTCCTCCCATTTTTACCTGGCCAGGTCCTACTTATTTCTTCACCACCGAATTGATGTCTCTTCTAAAAAGCTTCATATATGCTTTTGTGGCACCTCGCTCATATCATGATTCAGAGTCCCCTGCGATTGTTTACCTTCACATCTCATTGGACTATAAGCTAGGGGGGCGGTGAGAGGCTTTTTGTCTTTGCCCTTTCCATCGCTGTATTTCTAAGACCTACCTTCAAAAGAGCTCCTCTTCTAGTTACTAACTGTATGTTCTTGGGGAAAGAAATCGCATGGAGTTTATTTCTTCATTTGTAAAGTGGGATCGACGATGCACACATTAGAGTGTGGTTAAAACCAAAGCAGACAGAATGAAGTCACATTCATGTATTCATTTTTATTGGTTTACAGCACCATGTATGACCTAGGGGTATTGGGGTAGACGTCTTCAGATGTACATTACCACGCCACACCCACCTCAAGCCCCCATAGCCCACAGCATCCGTGTTCCCACTCCAGCTCACCTCCCTCTTTAGTAGTCTCAGTTTGGGACTTGCATTTCTAGGATTTGGTCAGCTCCTGACAGTTGCTTTGTTTTGTACCTTTTGGATGTAACATGGTCATCCCAACAAGAAGAGGCTCAAACTCAGATCTCAAGGTGGATGTGCCTTATTGTGCACTCTGTTCTCTTTCTGCAAGTGTCTGTCTTCTTGTCTACAAAATGAGGGTACATATAGCATATAGTTATATATATGAACGTAGGCATGTACTATAAAATACTTTCGGGGGCCGGGCATGGTGGCTCGTGCCTGTAAGCTTCAGCCTATGAAGTGGCTGGGGCTAGGGATCGCGGTTCGAGTCCCGCCTGGGGCCCGTATAGCGAGACCTAGTTCCAAAAAAATAGCTCGGTGCGATGGCGTGCACCTGTCATCCCAGCTACCTGGGAAGCTGAGGCTGGGGATTGCTTGAGTCCATGGTACCCCGGGCAACAAGAGCCTGCGGTTTCATGGGCAAAAATAGCGAGACCTAGTCTCAAAAAAAAAAATACTTTCCCCCAGTGGAATTATAGTGAGGATAAAGAAATCCCACAATAATATAAACTGTAGGATGCTACATGCGTGCAACCATCACTAGTAAGTGTCGAGCTACTTGGCCTCTGTCACATTCCTCCCACCTCAAGGGCTAGTGCCCTTCTTCCACCAACAGAAAATATTATTGAAATTTCATTTTTGCAAATGTTTACACAGTTCACTAGGTTGTTTTTTAAATATTTTGAGTGAAATTCAAATCTCTAGGTGCAGTGTCTCTGCTAGGAAGAGACTTTCACCTTGGCAAACCCAGTCATCCTGTCCCACAATTCTACAGAGGCAGTGCCGGGGCCTATTCAATCCAGCTGGGAGCAGATCTAAAATGATGACTCATCTCCACCCATTATCCCATAGAGCTGATTCACTGTCTTCACATTTAACATGACAGCTGAGCCTTGGCTTTAGCGATTCTGTATTTTTTTTTCCAGCTAGTTTTCCAGTTTTCATGGTTTGAGTCTGGATTTCTCTTCGTGGGTAAGGGAGAGAGTGAATGGGAGCATTAGCAGACTTCTGGCTTCAGATTTCAGAGATCCAAGGGAACCTATTTAAAGAAGAATGGTAGGAGACATGGAATCTAGGTCTTTCGCAGTGAGGCCAGAGTTTTTCCCCTGACCACATTATTCAATATGGAGGGTGGGGAGTCAAACTGTTCAATACAATCAAGAGACAAAGGACTTTTCACAGGATCTTAGATCTATTCCACAGCAGTGTTCTGATCCATAGTGCTCTCATGGACATAGATCTTATTCAACTTTTGGTGCAGAATCATCATTCATTTTCTATACATTTAGATTTGGGCTAATGAACAGCTTCGCATAAGACGTGAGGGGCAGATTTTGGACTAGAGTTAGATTTCTGCTTCTGTCACCATTGTGCTTAGTGTTATTTACACCTAAGTCCTGCTTCCAGTCTCTCTTGAAATATCTAGGTCACTGGAGAACTTGTTGAGAGCACATATGAATATGTATAAGGACACGAATTATGTAGGAAACGGCCTCAATTTCCTACATTGTGTGGTGAGAAAGATGAATTCTAGCCTTCTCTCCTCTGTAAGACCTGCTGATATGTTTTATATATGTCAGTACTAATGTGCGGAGATACAGAGAGAAAAACTGAAGGCACTTTTGGGGGCCTTTAGTCTACTGTGGTTCTTATTTCTGAGTATCAGTAAGCAAAGTTCATTCTTCCAGATGTGTGACAGTGATCTACTGGTGACTTTGGGGAAAATTAGAAGTCACTTAAGGAGAATTATTGACTGCAAGACACAAATCTGTTCTAGGGAGAAACCAGAAAGGAGAAACTAGGAATGTGAAGGGTCAAGAACATCTTGTTATGGAGGTATCACCTTTGTTTTTATTACAATCACAGAGTCATAGAGCTGGAGGGGCCTTTGCAATAGCTTAGTCATAATGACTCATTTGCTAAAGAAAAAAAAAAAACAAGACTCACATGTTGTTGTGGAAGTTCACAGTAAAAGCTGAATGAAAGAACACACGTAAGACTCAGACTAGGAGCCTGAGAGCCCAGCGTTCAGCATACTTAAGGCCTTCTGCATGGTGCCTCTTACTCTGCCCCCCCCGCCCCCACCAGTCCAGTTATTTTTCACACCTGCAAAGATGACCATTTAAGGTTATTCAGTATAAAGGAACTTTATCGATTTTCTAGTTTTTTGCAGCAGGAGAACGTCTTAGAGTATATGCAAACAGTCCTATCTTTGAATTCACTCATGGTGACAGAAGTCAGATACAAAAGAAAAGAACGACATTAACTGCAATTCAGAATGCAGGAAGATTGCCAGTTTATGACTTGAAAATCATTTTAAGAGAATATATTTCCAAGAGGTCATTAATCAGATAGTTCAGCTTCTAATTCATCAAGAGAACTATTCCTCATGTGTAAGTGATAGAATCTGACAGTTTTGCTAATTCTTTTTAATAGGAACAGTTAATAGGAACAGAGTCGCAGTCAATAAACGGTCTCCATAATTGAGTCTTAGGCTTCTGAATTTGTCAACAATAATAAAGAGTGCAATTAGAAAGTAACTGGGGAAATAATAATACTTGTGTCTTTAATGAAGACTGAGATCATTTTATAAACTCTGTGTAATTAGTTTTTGTGTACTAGCAAATCTTTTTAAGTCCTGCAAAATTATGAGTTCCATCATATCTGAATGGCACTGATGTCTCTCTCTCTCTCCTATATAGAGCAATTAGGAAAGATAGTGTAAAAATAAAAGACTGGCAAGGTAAAAATAGAGATAATTGAAAATGGAAGAGAGTCCTTTCCATTGTCCAAAAATGTGGTAATAGAATCCAACATGTAATCAGTTATTTTTCATCATGTTGTCATTCAGTGATCTAATCCTACATGACTCAATGAAAGTTCATCCATCATAGACGTTTCAATGTTCCCCCAAACTGGAGTCACTGTAGGAAGTTGGATTAGGTCTCCAAATTCCTGAAAGACCCCCACGTCACTGCTAAAAACATTCAAGCCCTGTGTATGTATCGTGAGTTTGGCTTGTGATCCTACTTTTATTTTATATGCATAACGCCATCAATGGGATACAATACTGAATGGAAAAGGGAACGCCATGATTGAGTTAATAAAGACCTGAAATATGATCTTCATAATAACTTTGGGAGGTAGGCAGGGCAGAGATCCCTACAACTGCTAGATGAAGAATGTGACACTTGGGGGGGGGGTGGCGGTGGAGCCACTTGCCCAAGAGGCACGACAAACCTATTCCAGGTCCAGGTCTTTCCATCCCACAGTTCACAGTTTTGTTTCGTGACTGTTTCACCTAACACCAAACACACTTTGGCTTTGCATTGCGTGGAAAAGTCTATGAAATACTGTATTGTGCCATACAGATTTCCAATGGCATGCATCACAGGATGTGTGTCCCACAGCTGTGCCTCTCTGGATTATATAACCTTGCACATGCACTATACGTTGGATACCTGGGGATATTCTGATGTATAAGATTCATGGTTGAAGAATGGGACAGTCTCAGCCTCTTTGGCTTGCAGTTGCTTGTTCTTCAGATTTATGATTCCATTAGAAAAGACTTAGAACAACTTCTCCTTCGGTTAGCAGCAATCTAAACGAAATCTTTTTAAGTGAATGGACACCTGAGTTTTAAAACTCGAAATCACCTCATCCCCATAGGGATAGCTCTCCACAAGGACGGGCTGTTTTACAGCCATCCAAAGCTTTCGTTTCGCTAAATTACAAATATAATTTATGCGGAGAGTATACCGAGAGCCGAGGAAAGGGAGCAGAGAGGAACATAAATATTCCCTCCTTCCTGAAGCTTCCTGTATTTTATGGAAACGGTTGAAGCTCTCAGTGGGTTTCCTGAAAATGCACCTTGTTGCATTGACACATCTGCTCAGGCCCATACCGAAGAACTGATCAACCGATCAAGAAACCGATCAAAGGTTCTGGTTTGGGAAAAGCCATCCGCTTCATTTAGTGGCATGCATTTTCCTTCCACATCTCACGGAAAACTTCCAGGCATGAAGTGTGATTTCTGGGACCACGGCAGTGCCTTGAGGAGAGTGAACTGAGTCCAGAGAGCTCTGGTGTTTTCAAAGTGAAGTTTTGATTTTCTCAGCACAGATTATCTTGAAGTTTTCTTTGGGTTTTAAATATTGATATTCAATTTATTAAAGTTATAAATCGCCAAACTTAGTTTTTCTTCGATGTTTGAGGTCTCTATACAAATCCTAATGTTCTATTTTTAGATCGAATAGATTTTAACAATGCTTCAAAGCTCTATTAAATAATGTATGGGAGCATTTACCAACTTAGTTAATTAAGCATCTTCAAGTCTTTTAAACTGCATTTGTACATCTAATGTATTGTTTTCATTTTCCTTAAGTCTTTTCATTATTTGACAAACACTGTAGTGTATTAAATAATTTTAATAATAGATTGAATTTTTATGTGTAGTGAACCAAAAGTTCTCTTAGATGCTCTAGTAGTATGACAGAATGCAGTCAAATTCCACTTAAAATCCCCAACATGATCAGTTATCAGTTCCACATTTTACACAGGAGTTCCAAGACTGTCACTCCATCGGGGAAAGTCTCTTAAAATTCAACTGCATGGATGGCATCTATGTACAAAAATGTAAGAATCTACTTTGATTCTCTCACATCTTTATGTTTTCTGTTCTAATTTTTGCCATATTTAAAAGAACTATAGTTATGAGGAAAATGGGTATTTTTCCAAGTTCTTTTTGTTACCTATGACCAGAGGAGCAGGCCATGTAGGAGACCTGAAACTGCAGGTCTTCGGACCACACATGCTGTCATTCCTAGCCCCTTTGATGCAGTCAGCATCTCTCACAAGGCTCGATTTTATTTATTTTCTCCTTCAGCATTTCTTTTATGTAATTTATTTTTTATTACTCATTTTGTTGTTTACATATTTGTGTGTATATATATATATATGTACATATATAAATATATTACATAGTTGCCTTCCCTGGGGTTCTCTCTCCACCATATCACCTTATCATCTTGATCTTCTTGTGCTACCCTCTTCCCTGATTTTTTCCCCCTCCCACTCCCTAGTTGCTTGCCCCAGTCCTGTTGTTAGCTTATTTTGACTTTTTCTTGGTCTTTTGTTTGCTATTCCTAAAAGGGGATGGGTCTTCTAACTCACATCATCTGACTTTATGCTCAAAGAATTCCGCCAATGCCCACTCAATTGATCCCTTACAATTCTGTGCTTCTTAGGATATGTTACAGTGCCCATTGCTAGACTGCCCAAGATTGAACTTAAGCCAAATTGCCTAGGATCAAATCCTGGCTCTACTACTTATTAGCTGTGTGACTTTGACAAAGAGCTTAGTTTCTCTGTGCCTCAATTTCTTAATCTATAAAATGTGAGTAACACAAGAAGCAACTTTATAGGTTTGTAGTGAGAATTCAATGTGTTAATATAAGTAAGACCTGCTGAATGATTCTTGGCTCATAATATGTATTATAAAGGTATTAACTGTTATTATTATATTTTCCTTCTAACTCTTTGAACTGGAGGTATCCCAAGGTATATACATATATTTTCCATTTAGTGTTATAGATCTTTGAACTTGAAGGAATCTTGTAATGTTTCCTAATTGTAAAGTCATACACTTTCATTAGATATTATATCCCACTTTATTCTGTTTATTATTCTGGGTTTTGTGATCACAGCTTATTAAGTTATTCTCCTGACTGGTTTTAGACTCAGCTCTATGCATCTGATGAATGACTTGCCTGCCTTTCTTCACTAACCTGTATCTCAATTTCTTCTATTGAGAAATGGGGGTGATAATCCCTGATATACTTTATTTATATACTACATATATATTGAGTACCTGGTATGTGCTAGGCATTATTCTAGATTCTTTTACTGTATTAGTGAAGAAAGTAGACAAATATGTCTCCCTTCTTGGAGCTTATACTCTAGCCTATTGTGGGCATGGCAGGGAGGAAGTAATGAGAATCATGTGGCATATTAGGAGGTGACTAAGTGCTAAGTTTAAAAGAGAACAAGTTAAAAAAATCATAAATTTATTGGGAAAACTACATTAAGCTACCAAAACAACAACAACAACAAAGAAGAAGAAAGAAATTGGTGGGGTATTGAGGAACAGTTAAAATATTAAACAGGTGATCAGTGTAGGCCTTATAGAGAATGTGAGCTTCGAGTAAAGGGTTGACTGCCATGAGGGCTAAGCTAAGACATAAGCAGGAGAAGAACATTTCAGGCAGAAGGAATGAGGTATTAGTTAGCTTCTGCTGCAGCAACAAACATGCCTATGTTAGGCTAGACAAGCACAAACATTTCACTTTTGCTCATATGATAGAGCCAATGACCACTTCCATAATTCCTTTAACTATGTTCCTCTCTCTAGGCTTAATTATATGTATTTAAGCTTACCCAGGCCAGGGAAATATCAACAACAGGGAAGTATGGCAAGACTAGGGAGTATGAAGGAAGAGAGCACAGCAGGTATGCTTGTTGACTCCTTGAATCTCTCCAATACCTCCAACTTAATCTTGGCCAGTCCCTGGGAAGGTTGCCCTCAGAATGTTCCTTATACTATTGGTTATTGTTATGTACACCTAGGGGAAATAAACCACACCATGGTGGCTTGCCAGGGCTGCACCAACATCGACATTGATGGTGTGCACCTAGTTTCATTCTTTTAGTTCTGTGTTTCAGTGACCATGGCTGATTGCTAGCAAGGTGTGCTTACGTGACTGACCTTCTACAGATGCCTCAGACCTTGAGGGTTTCCTTGGTCATTGAAAGCTCATACTTGTCCCTGTAGTTTTATGCCAGCAGAAGAATTCTTTCCTTGGATGAAAAGACATCAGGAATCTATGGTGACCTTTCTGAATGCTGTCAATGCATATGTTTTCTCTTGCTGCTTTAGCTATATTTCTTTGGTTGGGATAACTTTAAGCATAAGCATAACCTGTGAGTGAATTGTGGTTCTTTCTAGTCAATCATTGAACTTAAGGATGCAATTGTGTGAATTCTCAGGGGAAAAGAGTTGATAATGATTACTTCCAGAACTAGACACAAGACTTACCGACAGGAGTAGAGCTTGAGGTACCATGAAACAGCGCAGAAACCGGCACATGTGTGGCACTTCGCATGAGGGAGGGAGGAACAGGAGAGGAGTGAAACAGGATTTTGCAGAACATTGCACATTGGAAGTGTTTGCAGGGTTTTGAGCAGAAGAGTCATGTTCTCGAAGTTAAATTTGAAAAGGATTCACTGCAGCTGCTGTTAGGAGAATGGACAAGAAGAAAGAGAGTAGAAATTGGGAGGCTACTGTGAAAACAGAAGTGAGAGAGGATGGTGACTTAGACCAGTAGGTGCAGTGGAGGCGGTGTGAGGTGCTGAGATTTTGGATGTTTCAAAGATGATTTCATGGATCAAATGGGGTCATGGTGTGTGTGTAAGTTTGCAGACATGAGGTGGTATACACAGTTTGATCAGGAAGAGGAATGAGCCTGAGAAAATGAGGGAAAAGGAACACTCCCAATGCAAGTCCACAGCTGTTGGCTTTCTCAGGCAGTGCATGAAGCTAAACAGACCTTTTTTGAGGGTGGAAATCCCAAGAAATATGACTTGGCAGTGCTGTAATCTCAGATAATCCCTCTGCGGTCAGGCCTAACCCACCAGCCCAGGCACATCAGCGTGGAGGGAAAGTCCTTTTTTTCCCATTTGGAAAGGGGATGTGGCACAATTCAAAATATTTCCCAGGAAGCTACATCTACACACTGGATGGGGATGTATTCCACCTTCACTTATTTGTAGGCACATAACTGCTTTGGTCTCAAGGGTGGGGGGTGTTTTCTGTCACCTCGTATTATTAAAAACACATGCTGATGTCACATGTACTGTAGAGCCAACTTCGGGGTTGAGGTCATCAGTAAGGTCTTTCCCTGTACCTCACAATTTCCCCAGTTCCCCTAGCTACCCATGTCCCCAACACACACACACACACACACACACACACACACAGTGCAGCAGTTGGGAAGATGTGATTCCCTCTTGTGTCTGCAGATTATGCTGCTAGCTCAGATGCAAGGGAGAAATTTGAGCTGAATTATTTCTATTGCTTCGGTTCTAAAAATATCACTTCCTCTTTGCCTAATGGGTACAGGAAATATGTGACTTTATTTCTCTACAGCAGATGCAAAAAGCAAGTCAGGTAAGGCAGTAAACCCCAGGTGTGAACGCATTTTGATGTACTTCGAATTGCCACAATTAGAAAGCTCACCCCCCATAGCTGACCCAGAGCTAATTACAGTAGGAAGTCAGGAAATTGGTTTAACACAGAGAAGCTGTGATATTATCCCTGTTGACAATTGGATTAGGGGATGTTCCCAACTCTGTGGTGTACAGGATATTTTTCTACAAATCATTAGCAAAAAATGTCAACCAAACTCTTTTGTTCTTCATCTTGAAAGAAAGCCACGGATTCTTCAGGGGATCTGGCTCAGCACAGGAAATCAAGGAAATGTGTTGAGAAAGTTTCCCAGCCAACAAGTTGCTTTGCGACATGACCCAGGAGAGAGGCTGACTTAGCTGGATAAGGAGCTTGCATAATGATGTGCTACCTGGGTCTCTTGAAGGGAGGGAGCACGTTGTTCTGAAATGCCACTTAGCTTCCAGCTCCCGGTTGGAGCCATTTGAACGAGTGGCTCTTCATGTACACATGGCCACACTCCTCAGGCCTTTATGGCACAGGGACCTCTTGAGGAGGAAAGAAGCTGTTGAGTTCTATTACCTGGAAAGGTAAAGTGCCTGGGGGAGGGGAGAGAGAGGAAAATGGGGAAGGGTCACTTGAAGTGATTTTCACTCACCAACGACTCTGGACTGGTCAGGGATTTCATTTCCTCAACTGGAAGAAAGGGGGTTTGATCTTATTAGCAGAAATAAGTCAGAAGAAAAAGACAGAAACCCCATGGTCTCACCTATAGATGGGACATAGGAATAGTAAACAAAACGCCAGGAAAGAAACAAAATAAGGTGATGGTGGACCCGGGCATGCTGCTAGGGAGAGGGAGGGGGAGGGGGAGGGAGAAATCAGGGAAGGAAGGAGCACAAGATCAAGATGAAGGTTCACGGGTTGTAGGGTGGAGGGAGAAGCCCAGGGAATGTAATGATGTAATATATGTGTATATATACATATATATGCATATATACATAAATAAATATGTAAACAACAGCAACAAAAATCTGTGATGTACTAGGCTTAGTACTAATGACCACAGCAAGTTTATATCCAAGTATTCATGAGCAAGGAGGCTTCCTAAGCCACCGTTTCTGTCAAGGCACCTTAGTACTTTTTGATTCCCTTCTATTAATATCATGAAGGAGCTTGCCAGACCTCAGGGCTTAATACCCCAGAACTTCTTTCTCATTGGATCACAGGCTTATGCTAATCCCTTACACCTTCTAGTGAAGAAGAATAAGCAGCAGCTAAGAGCTGCTTTATCTACATTGCTGTGTGTGTGTATGTGTGTGTGCTTTCAATGTCACTGGAGATAAGGAGTACAAACCCTTTCTAATTCATAGTAGCACTTCATGTTTCTCAAAAGCCACTGAGAATACCAGAAGTTGTGTATATGAGAACGAACAGCAAATTCAGTCAACAAACATTCACTGATCACCTCGTCTACACTGGCACTAGAAAGTCAATGAAGAAAAAAGTGTTCTGAGGTGTTACCATAGACACTGTGTGCCACAACAACATCTGCCAGGCACGGGCTCTTACAAAGATGTGGCTGATTGGAGCAAGGAACTCTGCCTGGGGAAGCCTAGAAGATCAAGTTAAGATGCTCTGGTGGGATCAGACTTTGGATGGTGAGGACAGGTTGTGCAGCTGAGGAGAGGTTGTCCAGGATAAGAAGGTGGAGGTGATGTTTTCAGTGAACTAGGAAAAACAACGCACTGGTTCATGGAGTCAGAAAGGGAGCTGTCCTGTCCGTGGAAGCAAGAGCATGGAGTTCACAGTGAGGAAAAAGAGACAAAGCTGCAAAGCGTGGTGGGGGCAAGACTGTGAAGGGAGCCTGCACATTCTCTTGGGAAGCTCCGTGAGTGTGACATTGTCACATGAAGCACCATATCATACCCGCTTCGGAAGGTCACCGATCCAAGCCCTGTGTGACAGAAGTCTGTGTGGCTGCTCACACACAACGCCAAGTGGCAGTTCTGATGGAGAAGGGATGCTGCTGCTCCAAAGTTGGGTTACATACCAGGTGCCGTCCTTCTAGAGACCCCATAATCTTGACCACGCAGCCCCCAACATGGCCGCACTTTCTTCGTCCACCTTCCTAAGGGCTGAGGCTACTGAGGCAGAGCAAAGGAGAGGGAGCCTGCTGGGTAGTGGTGGAGGATTGTGGGGTGCGCTGTGTCACATACACCTGAGGAGGGGTCAGCCTGTCCCTGCCATTCATACATGGCACTGTCAACCACCGTGACGTCAAGAGAAAGTGGTACCCCAAGGGGGAACTGGAGTGAGAAGGAAGGAACTGCTGGACGTGATAAGTGTTCCCAAGGGGTCTTGTGAGGTGGCGGAAGACACCCTCAGGAAGTCAGCCAAGGACAGAACCAGCACAGCAGGGGAGGAGTACGAGCTTCCCACGGGTGCCAACGGGGACCCCGTGTCCTGAGCCTGTTGTGGTTCTGATCGGGTCCCCCCTGAACCGCAGGGCATGCGGATACATGAGCAGCACCTCCACTGAGAAGGTCAAAAAAGTAAACAAAACTATATGCATTGTTTTCAAAATGAAAAAAGAAAAGCTAAATCATGGGAGCACCTTGCCTGGAAACATGGCTACAGAAGCAGCTCCATGGCAACGTGGAGCCAGGAGACGCAGCACTCTGCACTTGGTGGGAGGAGGACGGAGGATGGACTGTTCTTTTTATTTCTTCTTGTATCAGTTTTGAACCATAAGCCTTGAGTTACTCTTCGACTGTTCACGCACAACCGTAACTTGCACCAAGATAGCAAACCTGGATTGCACTTGGCAAAGGGAAGTACGTGTAGCTGGAATGCCTGGGCCTCCTTGGCGTGACCGGGCAGCTCGCTCGGTGCCTTTCTAGCACAATTCACACCCAGCACACGCTCAGCTTGCTCGGCGCTTTCTAGTGCTGCGCGCGCTATTCACACCCAGCACACGCTCCCTGACTGAACACGTGAACAGCTTTTGGGTTCGCTTTGATTTTCCTCCCCCAGCAGATGTGTTTTGTGATCTTTTTGTGTCTCGTTACAAAGAAAGCACACCCTTGCTATAAGGCTATAATTGATCAGCCCAGGCTTGGTGTGGATGCCGGGAGATGGGGAGCAGTTTGACAAGTATTTGGGGACACAGGCGGTGGCTAGCAGCTAACAGTCTATCCCTAGAGCCTGAGGAAGCTGCCCACCCAGGTAGTGGGACTTGGTGTTGCAGTGCCCGGGCGGGACCCCCTTCCCCAGAGGCATGGAGAGCACATGGTGGAGAACTGATGGTGTGGAGTGCGAGGAAAGAGGCATCAAAGGTGATGGAGAAAGGTCCATCATGGGCTGGAGAGTGTGTTGTTCTCTTGCTGCCAGAACAGCGTTGGCAGCTGGAAACATGGCCACACCGTCCCAGGCGGACATGCTGTTGACATGGGCAAGATGGCTCACCGCACTTGGACTTGAGGCTCTCGGGTGGGCGGAACCACCAGCAAAGCTCATTCAAGTCTTGGCGAGAACTCAGTCCCTTGCTCCACTTCTCCTTGGGTTCCTTCCCTTGGAGTCACCTCCAGTACTTCTCAGGTTTCATCCACCCATCCTGGCCCGCTCTCTCCCTCCCCTGCCTCATCTGTGGGCTGCCATGGCAGTAGGCCCACCCATACCACCTAGACCATTCCCTTCCCTTGAGATCATTCTTTTTGACATGCGATGTAACAGCCACAGGCAGGACATGGGATGGATGTCATGAGAGGCACATTTTGGCTCATCGTGTGTGTGTGTGTGTGTGTGTGTGTGTGTGTGTGTGCAGGAAGCGCTGACTTGGCACGTTCTCCAGCCACTCTGGCCCCCTTGAAGCATGTTCCCAGTACAGGCTGGATCCTCTCCTGCAGCTATGATTCTGCATGGTCCTTGAGGCTGAGATTCTGCTTCCTCCCATCGAGGGAGTGCGGTCACTTCTGTATTGTTGCTCCTGTAGAGAACTGGGATCACCCCCCCCCCGAAAATATGTGGCTTTTAACTCAATTCTGAGTTCCAACCTTGACCTTCTGTGGGACTCGCCTCTTCTCAGCTACGTCCATAGCTTCATCTGATGCCAGGAGAGGTAACTGAGACATGGAGGATTATGTGGGAGTGGGGGACAGATGGCGGAGTGGCCCCGCTGGGATGATCTGGACTAAGCAGTCCTGAGCCCCCTGCCATGTCCAGTTTAAACTGCTTCTGGGGTCAATCTCACCCTTCTGCCCCTGGTCATGTGGGCTGATCGCCAAGAGACCCAGACCCTGCCCTTTCAGGAAGAGGCTCCAGAAGCTCGCAAGGGACACAGATCCCACAACCACCCCAGCTGCCGTGGCAGGGAGATGAGATGCTCCGGCAGGCCAGCCACAAAGGCTGCTGAGCTGGGCTGCCACCTTCACACAGGGCAGGGACTCTAAGCGGGAGCAGGCAGAGAAGTGCCACATTTGCGTCACTTCCTTTAACACGCAAAGAATGTTGCGAGGTTGTCCAGTGAAAGTCCCTGTCCCGAGAAGGACGGGAACTGTGTCCTTTGAGAGGGAAACCTGAACGAGAAAAGGAGCTCTGGTAGAGGCACGGGGCCGGGGGGGGGGTTGTCCGGTCAAGGTAAATGTCCCCTGTCCTGGGGACCAAGTGTGGATGTGGCCTGAGGGCAGGGCAGGGGAGGGCTGTCAGGGGGCCAGGGCTGACCCCTTGCTTTGGAGTTCTCTGTTGGATGCCTAGACCTGGGCACGGCGAGGGTGAGTCTTGGAAGCAGAAACTGTCTCACTGACCACTCTAGTCACAGCTAGGAAGGAGCCCGCTGCAAGTAGAACATAGTATGGGAAACAAAAATACAGTCGTTGCATTAAATCATAGGATGATATGATTTTTTCCCCTATTTATTTATTTATTTATTTATTTATTTATTTATTTATTTATTATCTATCTAACTATCTGTCTGTCTGTTTGTTTATTTGTTTATTTATTTTTTTGAGACTAGGTCTCGCTATTTTTGCCCGTGGAACCACAGGCTCACGTTGCCCGGGGTACCACAGACTCAAGCAATCCCCAGCCTCAGCTTCCCAGGTAGCTGGGATTACAGGCGCATGCCACCACACCCAGCTATTTTTTTGGGAACTACATCTCACTATGGGCTCCAGATGGGACTCGAACTGCGATCCCTAGCCCCGGCCGCTTCATAGGCTGAAGCTTACAGGCACGAGCCACCATGCCCTGCTTTTTTTTTTTTTTTTTTCTTTTTAAAAGAAATGTTTAAAGAATGATTGCAGGTTTCCCAAGTAGGGAGAGAAGAGGCAGAAATTGAGGGTCCCCTGGCTCAAGTCCAGTTCTCCCTTTCCTAGCTGGGTAATCTCTTGTCAGTCTGTCCATTTCCTTACCCAGGAAGATAAGCGCATTTGACCAGATGATCTCCCAGGTCTCCAGTAGCTCCAGCCTTCTCGGCTTGACTGAGCAGATCTTGTTACTAACCTGCCAATTCAGATCAAAACACAACAATCCTTTGTAGTTTCTGCAGCTGGGATTTGAAAATGTCTTTTGAAGTTTCTCACAAGGAAGTGATGATCCCCAGTCTTACTTCCAAGTGGGTCACCATAAAAGCAAACATTGGAAAGTTGACTGCAATGACATAGCTGGTTTTTGGACTTGTTCTATGAATATTAACCATGCTGCTGAATTCACATGCTTGCTCAACATTTGCCAACTGTGCTTGGAGAAACATGTGTGCGTGAGCACGGTGACTACACCACATGCACCACTACCCACTCTTCCTCGCTCTCTCTGCAGCAAAGGCACCCACAGGAAATGGCCATTCTCTTTGCCCACAGTATGTTTCCTTGCAGTCCTCCCGAGTCCCGCTGTGGCTGGCCACTATAATCCACTCACTTCTTCAGTGAAAATGTCCCAAAGTGAAGTTGTCTAAAACACTACAATGCCCTTACAGTAATTGGATTTTCTGCCCTGAGTTGGAACATAAATGATGTATTAAATGGAACATGCCAAAATGCTAAGGCAGCATGAGGGACACCATCTGTCACAATATTTTTCTAGTTAATTTTAAGTGAGCAAAAGATTAAAAATATGTTTCTTAGTTTTTGCATCTTCGCAGAGGAAATCTATTAAAGCAGGAGCTATGACGTTTGCCATTCCTTATCTGTCTCCCTAAGTTACCAGCATTTAAATGAGGTTATGAATCATCAAAGAAGGGGGAGGGGGTCTGGAGGAAAGAAAACATGGAAAAGTGAAAGAATTCTTTGCTGACCATTTTAAATGTTCTATTCCTGCTGTAAGCAATGATCACATTCTTGGGTGGCTTAAAAACAGCGCCCATTTGCTGTGTGGTTCTGGAGCTTGGAAATCTGAAGTGGGTCAGTGTGAGGTGTCCACAGGTGCTGTATTCTTTTTAGAGACTTGAGAAGAGAATCTGTTTGCTTGCTCTTTTCAGCTCCTAGAAACTACCTCCATTCTCCGAGTCTTGCCCCTTTCATCCATCTCCAAAGCCAGTCATGTCGCATCTCTGACAGAAAGGGCTTTGTCTAAATACATTAATGGGTGACAAGGGGGGAATAGAGCCAGAATGGTATTTGTTAGGTGAACATGAACTAGCACATATATTAAGCTCAGAACAGCTTCTGTCTCACAAGCCCATTTCCACAGCAGATGGACAGTTCAGCCTTCATCTCTTACAACTGACAGCTACTTGATACAGAACATTGTGCAAATGTAAGGTGTATAGCAGTGTTGACTTGTATATGTATAGATTGCAATATGCTTGTCACCATAGTGTTAGCTAACAGATCCTTCATGTTATACACTTATTGCTTCATTTCCATGCTTAGAGCACTTAAGATGTAGTCTCTTAGCAACTTTGAAGACTGTAATACAGTATTGTTGACTCTACCCACAATGCTGTGCATTAAATCTCTAGGACTCACTCCTTATCTAACTGTAGGTTTGTACCCTCTAACCAATATCACTCCAGCTGTTCCTACAAATTTGACTTTTAAACAGTACATGTTAAACAAGATTTGTCTGCCTGCCTTACCTCACGAATGCCCGAGATCTACCAGATTGCCGTAAGCGATGGAATTTAATTCTTTCTTATGGCTGAATTATATTTCACTAGACACGCATGCCCACACTCATGAGAGCATGCGGGCGCACATACCCACACTCATGAAGGTATATGTGCACATGCCACATTTACTTGATCCGCTTATTCATTGACTGAAGACACTTCGGGTCCTACAAGGTCTTGGCTATTGTAAATAATGATAATGCTGCAGGATGTATGGGGCTGCAGGCATCTTCTCAGTGCCCTGTTTGCATTTCCTTTGGGGATACCTGGAGTTAGGGAACCATGAGGTACCCCCTATTTTTTATTTTTTGGAGAATGTCCATTCCATGCAACTTTCCACAGTGGCTGCACCGATATCCATCCCCAAGAGCAATGCACCATGAATTCTGTTTTCCACATCATCGCCAACACTTTTCTCTCTTCTTCATGAGAATCATTTAAGCTGCTGTGAGGTGATACTTTGTCAGCATTCACTTTTAATCATCTCTCTGCCCCCCACATTTTTTGAACCTCTGTAAGATCTGTGTTTGATATGCTTGTCATCAAGCATGCAGTTGGGCAATGGGTGAGAACCTTTCTGTTACTACAAAACCCACACTTATTTGTTATAGGACTTTCCGGAGGATGTACACCAGAAAAAGGAAAGCAATTGATTCTCTATTTCCAGCATTTTCTATGCAACTACACAGAAAATAGATTCAATCATAAAACTATTTTGAACTTCTTCAAACCTTATAGCTTGGTCCATATCATCATATTTTCTCCTGCATTATGTAAATGGTGGATAGTCTTCCTTTAATGATTCATTATGTGTATCAAAAATCGTCTCTATGTATCAAACACTTAAGCATTTCTTTAATGATACCCATTTGCAGCTTCTCTAATTTTTCTCTACGAGAACAATCCCAAATGGTGCAATTATCTGATTATTTTCCTAAGAACCAACTAAAAGAGGGCATACAAGTTCAAAGACTGGACTTTTTTATACGTCTTTCCAATTGTACCCACTTTGGTTTAAGACCTAAAATTAAGCTCACTTCATGTGCTTCCTTGACATTTGATAAAATCAGGAAGGTCACGACTGGCCTTCCCATCTGCGCCTGTGACTAAGGCCCCATGGTCAAACAGCCTTATCACGGGCACCCAGCACAGCTCCTACTTATCCCGGAGCATGGATGTCAGTTCTGTGCCAGCTCTGGGGCCGCTCACAGCGGCCAACTCCATCCTCCATGGCAGCCTGAGCCCGCCACCCTCCTGATACGCCAGGCACCGCTCCCTCACTGCTGCCGAGGCGTCGCTGGTGCGAGCCTGTGTGGTATCAGGCGTCAGGTCATCCTCTCTGGAGCTGTGAGTACAAGAGACGATTGCTGTTGACTACATGGGCCCCTTGACATATGCATGTGTCGCACCCCCTCCATCACCAGTGGGGTGGGAGGGGGGTGAAAATGCCTAGACGCCAGGAAACTGAAATGCCTTTTATCATGTTTACTCCAAAGCCTTTGGGATGAAGAATTGTATGCCGATTTTAAGAATCTTATGAATGGCAAGAACCCAATTTCCAGAAAAATGAGCTGGTGAGCACCTGTGCACATTTTACATACAATTTCAGGGGATGTAGGATTCCCTGAAGCAACCAGAATGACCTGCCCTCGTGGTCTTATAAAATATGGAGTCGCTTTTTTTGCTGAGCTTCAAAACGGAGTCACTCTGATTCTGTTTCCATGTGAAATGTCCTTTCAGTTGTTTCTATTCAGTTTTGGAGGAGTGTTTCAGGCTTTATTCCTGTACAGGCGGGCTCAGCCCTAGCTAAATGCGCAGAACAGAGGCCTGGTGCCCTGCTTATTCAATCAGAAACCGGAAAGGTGTCTTGTTTATTTTGAGTTTTGAAAGATAGCGCTGGAGGAAAACTGAGAGGCGGCCGGAGCATGTCACCTTCTCCGTGCCTGCTTCCTGTGAGGTCTTGTGTCAAGCGTGTTACCTGCCATGGCTCCTTCCATCTGGCCTGTTTTAAGGCTGCAGAGTGCTGCTCGCCTAGTTACTCTGCTCCCCGCGAAGCAGTGAGGTGTGGTGGGTTGGGGTCTGGCCGTCAAGAGATCTGAGTGTGAATATTGCTTTTTCCACAACAAACCTGAGGCAGCTTGGTTAACAGTGGTCATCTTACCTGATGGCGTCTGAGCGTTCAGTGCTAATGCGTGGCGAGCTCCTGCCTTCCTGTGTGGCATCTGTCAGCCTCACTGAGTTCCCAGGGTTAATACTGCTTTTGCAGATGTAGAAACAATCCGGGAGGTTCACTTGCCTGAGCTTCTTAGCGCTTGGGAACTTATCAAGCTCCTGGAATTGATGTCAGGGTCTGAGTCGAGTGACCAAATGTTGTACAGCAATTAGAAGGACATTCATTTTCAGAACGTGTACAAGCTCCTGCGATTTCCATTAGCATACAACATCCATCAACAAAATGAAAGCTCGGAGTGGAGACGAGGGGCATCGCGTTTGACAAGAAATAGAGGAACAGCTGCAGCCAGCAAATCTTGACAATGCTCAAGGAGCAGAGCAGTGGGAAACTGTTTAGAAAACGGCAGCCCAGAACATGCTCGCTGAGCTTCGGCTCTGGGGGTACCGGTATTTGCGACACGGGGGTTTGGCTCCCCTTTTCTCAGTGGAGGCCTGAACCTAAAAGCTGTGACTTATCCCCCATTTTACACAGGAGGAAACAGACTGAGAGGTGAAGGATCAAGCACTATGTCTTCAAACAGTTCTTTCATGTTCATTTCTGGCTCTTCTTTGTGAGCACTGCTGACGTGCATCTGAGACCATTTCATACGTCCTACAGGTTTCTGAGCTTGCGATTCCTTTTCTTTCTGTAATCCCTGCGCCGCCCCCCCCCCCCCGCCCCATTTTTGGGTTGGGTGGTTTCTCTTGAAAGTGAGAAACAATTGCTGGCAAGGAACACCGTCTACACTGTTTCGACCACAGCAGTGCCCCCTTTGAACGTTCTGTTTTGTTTTTGTTTAGCGTTTTTGGCTGCTGAGAAATATCAGGTTCTCCCATGGCTTGTTCGTCCTGCTGTCAGCCAATTTCCTTGAAGAATGGCAGAGAGAGAGAGAGAGAGAGAGAGAGAGAGAGAGAAAGAGGGAGAGAGAGAGAGAGGGAGGGAGGGAGAGAGAGTAGAGAGAGGAGAAAGGAGACAGAGAGAGAAAGGAGAGAGGAGAGAGACAGAGAGACAGAGAAAGAGAGAGAGAGAAGCAAAACAGAAAACTGGGATTTTCCTCTTATTCTCCACTGGCCCCTTTCCTCAGTTCCATGGCCAGAAAGACAAGGCTGAACCTGGGCCACACGCCAGCCCATATACAGGATTCTGAGACCCCTCCTTCCTCTCTGGGTTCTCCTCACACTCCCCAGCCCTGGGGCCCCCCGTTTCCTGGTTCTCTAACGGAAAAAGACAGACTTGCTCTCAGACGTGGGCTATCTTCTCCCACTGTCCAGTCCATGTCAGAGCTGGAAGAGCAGAGGGGAAATAAACCTGAGAAAATCAGTTCTGTAACAGTTGCTTTTGTAAGTGTTGAATCACTTCCCGCATTTGCTGGCTTTGTTGACTTTGTCGAGCCTTTAGGTAGCTGTTTTGCTTTTCCTCCAGAGTTTTGGTCGTCACCCGGGTGAGAGAGGCTGCAAGGACGGCCTCCATTCTGGCTGGCGTGGGGGCTTGTGCGGTGACTCGGACTGGGCTTGTCTTAAGTCTCCGAGTCAGTGTGCGGAGAAATCACAGTTTTACAAAAGATCGCCTTCCCCTCCTGGACGCTAGCATAGCTCTTCATCTATGTCTCTCTTCTTAATGTCTCTAAATACCTTTTATAATCTTCACCATTAGAGAGCTTGCGTGTCTTTCTGTTTGATTTATTTCAAGGCACTTGCTGTTTTGCTGTACTTGTTCATGGTAGTTTTAAAAAGACTGAAAACTTGCTGTTGCTAATGCAGAGACACACTTGATTATTTTACAGCTATAGTTTTCCCAGGATAAATGCTAAACTGTCATATGGTTTATCTGGATTCTTAGGTTTTTTTTTTTTCTTTCAACACTCCTGTCACTCATGATAACTCTATTTCTTCCTGCTTCCTATATGTTTTATAATGTTTGTTTGTCTTATTTTGCTGACCTGGGGAGCATTAAATAGAAGTAGTGATAGCAGGCACTCCTGCCCCTGTCTTGTTCTTAATCTCAGAGGGGAGGATTTAGTATGATATCTGTTGTACAAGTTCTCAAGACACCTCCAATGTGGGTAGGAAAGTTACCTTCTATTGCTGTTTTGCTAAAAGTTTTCTTTAAGAGGCCAGTGAAATTTATCATGAGCTTTATCTGCAGCTATTAGCATAAGTTTTGTTTTCTCTCCTCTAACCTATTAATTTGGTAAATTGTATTTTTTGACTACCCACCATTAAGCTAATCTTGAGTTCCTGAAATAGATGTGACCTGAGCAAGTGCATAACCCTTTAACTTTAGTTTTAGTTTTACCCCTACTTTGATTAGGATTTTACATCCATGCCTTTTACTAATGGTGACTTACACTTTTGCTTTTTCAACCCATCTTTCAGATTTAGGTATCAAAGTTATGTTAACATCATTAAATGAGTTGGGGGTGTATGGTCTCCTTTTCTATTTTCTGAAACTTTTGTATGAGAGTGGAAATTTTTCCCCTCAAGTGATTTATATAACTTGACAACTGGCAGTGGAGTTTATCTCTCACTAGTGTAGTGTGTGTGTGTATTGTGTACATGGGATGCTTATGTGCATGTATAATAGATAAGACTGCTTATATGTTCAGTTTCTTCTTGAGGCCTTTTGATAATTTAAATTTTGCTTATGCTGTTGCTAATATATGCCTACATTCTTACTTATAGACCATTTAACCAGTTATTGAGAGTTATCTGTTAAAATATCCTGGTATAATTATAGACCTGTCTGGTTTTCCCCATAGTTCTGTCAAATTTTGCTTTATGTATTTTTGATTTCTCTTATTCATTCAAATGCACATTTGGCTAGTTAACTCTTTTATCTTTAGGTAGTGAGCCTCTGTAATACGTTTTCCTCAAAGTAAAATTTGTCTGGTATTGCTGTAGCTACCTACAGCAGCTTACTTTATTGGTGCTTGTGTGATGTATTTGTCTCTTTGTATTTTCAACTTCTACTGTCACTGTGTTTTCTGTTTATTTCTTGTAAAGAGACAATGATGATATTGTAAAAGAAAAAGCATATTATAACCCTTTGCTTGTGATCAGAGCAGCTTGCCCATTTGCCTTGATTTTAAATACTGATAGATTCAGGTCAAGGCCACCATCTTATTTTCTACTTTTCATTAGTTTTCCCTTTTCCATGGTCTGTCTTCCTTTCTACTTTTTTGAGCTTAGATGGACTGATATTCTTTTTTTCCATTTTCCTTCCTAACTGGGTTTCTATTTTAATTTTTTTCCAGGTAGCAGGTCGCAGACACCTCAAAGGTTGCAATACTGAACTATGATTCCTTGTAAGAGGTTGTTTCCATTTCGCCTAACTCTGGGAGGTTTTGGACTTTTGCAAAGTCATCAAAAGTGCAGCTCGATCCCTCAGCCTGTCCTTTGGGAACAATATACATCGTGGGGTAAGATGGCTCAGTTCTTCTCTACTCTCCAATCATCACTAAGGTTTTGGCCGCAGACAATTGCTCACACACGATCAGCTCTGTTCATGCTAACTGCTAGCATTATGTTAATGCTCTAAAAATACGTTCATAATATTTTTAGTCAGTTTTATTTATTCTCAGTAGCAGAGATAGCTACACTGCTTACTTTGTGTTTGGGGAAAGCAAAAGACCTAACTATCCGTTTGATGTTAGGAAGTTTTTGATGCTCATAACAGCCACCAGGTAAGTTCCATGGTCCATATGTGGAAAACGGGGTAACCTAGCCTGGTAGCTTGTATGAGGCAGAGCTGGGTTCAGCGACCTTGGTTTGGGGGTGCTCCTGTGACTGCACCAGGTTGTCTGTTTGAGAGTAATCTGGATGATGTAGCTGCTCTAGCTGACATGGTATTTTCAATTTCTTTGCTAAGCAAAAACATTTTCCCAATATTAACTGAAACATGAATTATATAGACATGGCACTTTTGAAAAGTGCACTTTCAAAATACTTAGAAAAATAATAGTCAAAATGGTAGCAGTCTGGTAAAACCCATCTTATCACAAAGAAAACGGACCCCATGATAAATTCATAGGTGCTAAATAGCGCTATTTTTTACATGATTAATTGATACTTGATCATGTTATTTTATTTTCTGGATTTAAAAGAAGGTCCATATTTGGGCCAATTTAATTTAAAAATTAAATGCTTTAATGGGATTAAGGCTTATGCAATTTGAATCTCAAACTTTTACCTTGATCAAGCTTCCCTAGGGTTGGTGTTGACTGACGATTGATTTCCTTGTAAATTTGTAAGTTTAAATTTGCAGTAGGCAGAGAACATTAATTTCTCTAGAAATCTGGTCAAATTTGAGAGAACTGCTCTGTGTTGTTTTAGGTTTGACCTGGAATTAAATGATGGATGTATTCGATATACATACTTATACTCAATATTGTGTATAAGGATGTACATATATATATGTTTATGTATATATATATATGGACTAATAGATAGTGTCTGTCTATATATCTGTCATATCTCTCTCTCACAACAGGCACACACACAGAGCATAGTGTTTTTAGCAAGCTAGTCATTTAAAGATGACTTTGAGGGACCAAGTAAATCTTCAGATGTACAATCAGATTAATGAGGGTTAATTAAGTATTAAGGATTTTTAGGATTAATTAGGGTGATAACTGGCAAGGTAATATAAACTATTTCAAACTATAGTATAAACTATTTCAAACTATTTAATGATATTTTCATTAAAAGTCATTTATTTATGAACATAGTTATGTAGTACATGTTGCCTGTATGATTTATTGAAATACACTAAGAAATACACAGTAATACAACTGCAAGTTTTAAGAGTGATTTCTAATGGAGAGGCAAATCATGGAATGTCAAAATTGAAGACATGAGGAATCTAATCCAATCCAGTTCTCTTTTCTATGTATAATTCACTTTTTCCTGCATGAAGTGAAAAAAGGAAATTAGATGTTGCTTAAACTTGGCCTAAGTCTGGATTTCACGAAATCAGCTTGGAAGGATCAGGGCAACATTCCAGGGGAAAGTTTTCACATGGTTTTTAGTGCTGAGTGAATCCACCCTGAATTTTTGGATTGACTTTCATCTACACACCATTGCATGATGCTCAGTTTTGAATGTTAAGATCAGAATGCTTTTGACTGTGAATAATAATAGTCAATATTTCAAATAGTAGCTGGTGGGATTGACAATGACTCTAGGAGTCATGAACTGAAAATGTTTCTTTTGTACCATTGGAAATATTTCTTCTTTAAAACTCTCAACTGTTCTATGACAAACCAAGCAGTTTCCCACTGCTACTGTTCTGCGTAAATTCAACTAACTAGCTCCACTGCTAGTGTTTGGCTTCTTGGATTGAGGCTGTCTTCACTGTGGCATTAACGCAAATCCTTGGATCAGAACAACTCTTTCTGATGCTCACTCACATGAAATTAGCATAGCTCTTCGTGTCCGCTTTGCAGTCGAGGATGACAGTGAGCGGGCCTCGGTGGTTTAGCATGAAGTAGAGTATCAGCCCTCATGTCAGGGAAATCAACCTTTTCCCATCCGTCACATGCCAACAGATGCTCCTGACCTTTTTACCAGCATAAGGCATGAGGAACAGGTTAGCTGCTTATTTGAGAGGCAAAAGAGGCTAGTTGTTTCTGCACCTAATACATTGGCATTTAGAGCACTGCATGGGGAACAAAAAGAGAAATACGGGATGAGCTCACCTATATGCAGGACATAGGGAAAAGAAACAAAAGAACAAGTAAAATTTAAAACTGTCAACAGACCTGAAGCATAGAGCAAGAGAGGGGCAGAGGGGTGATATTGGGGGAGGAATGGGCACAATAGATTAAGATGATGGTTCCTAGGGGACAAGGTGGTAGGAAGACCCTGGGGAATATAATGATGTAAAATATATATGTGAGCAATCAAATAAAATATCGTAAAAAAAAGTGCAAAAACATCCCGATGCACAGTGCAGTCATCTGCTCGCAGTGGTGTCTTCTTTGCCTAAGTCCCCGAGCCAACGGTAGTGGGTAAGAAAAGGCTCTTTCTTGGTAAAGGGCTCAACTTATTTGACTTTCATGTTGAGATCCGACCCCACTGAGAATCCTAAGCTATGTTGGGGCTGTCATTTAAACACTAGGAAGATATTCCCCAAGCTGACACACAGTCATGCCCAAGAGTGTCACTGCTAGTTAGATTTTCTTGTGAGTGACGTAGCTGTGATGGTGTCAGTTTGAACTAAGGAGAAGACAAGAGGTTTTTCAGCAGTAAATGTAATTTTGACTAAAAATGAATACAGGCTTGTCAAAACTTTGGAAATGCATGCACAAAAAAGAGAAAAATAATAGACACAGGTAAAACAGTGAATACATTTGTGCATTTTCTTTCCATCTTTTATTGTGTGTGTATGTGTAGGTTAATACTTTTTAAACATTTAGGATAACAGTGTAAATGCTTTTTTTACTTTGTTGCATTGTAAGGTAAATGAGTTGGGCACAGATTAATATGTTTTAATTAGATTTTCCCCTGTTCTGTCTCTACTGCTTCTATTGTTTCACTACTGTTAACATATTTTATATACTCATTCTCTGAGTCTATCATCTATGTCTCTCAATCAATTAATCAGTCAATAAATGTGCACTCTAATTGGCCTGCCTCTGATCATTTCCTTAAGATAGAATAATAATATGGATGGAATTAATGGGTCAAAGGATGAAGCATATTTTAAAATAAGTGCTTGTGGTACATCTTGCTGAAATGTTATACAGAAATGCTGCTGAAGTAATTTGTATTCCCATCAGCAATATATGATAGTAACTGTTTCCTTGTCCCCTCTTCCTATAAAGTAACACTGTCCAGTAGAAATTTAACATAGCCCATAATTGTAATATAAAATTTCCTACAAAAAAATCTGTAGATTTGAGTATGTGACTGCTAATTAATTTGACTTTAGCAATCATCTCATTATGTATGTGTACATCAGAACAGCATGTTGTACACTTTAACATGTACATGAACTTGTACTCTTTAACATGTATACTTTAACATGTAACACAAATAGATATGATTCATATAAAAATAAAATGAAAAATTTTAACAATATTAAAAAACAATTTTCTTGATATATTTTATTAAATCCAGTATATCCAAAATATATTATTTCAATGTGCAGTCAAATAAAATGATTAACGAGGTATTTTTCTTTTGTTCAGTACTAAGTCTGCATATTCCCACATGCATGTTACACTTTATAGTGCATTTCAGTTTAAACTGGCCTTATTTCATGTGGCTAGTCTGTAATGTGCTGGAGAGCATAACCATAGTATAGTGTGTGTAACAAAAAAAAAAAAAAGCCTTTTCCAATTTGGCAAGTAGGAAAATGGCATTTCTATGTTGATTTGAATTGTAGTTCCAGTGATGAACAAAACTAAATATTTCCTCACATGTTGCATGTTGGGGGAATATAACTAAGGTTCTTAATTTGTATGGATTTACCTCTAAGTTGACGACATTAATTCTATCATAGTTGTAGAAAACATTTCTCATTCCTTCACAGTCTCCTCAATTTTAGTACTGAAATTTCACATTGTACTGTAATCAAATTTGCATATTTTTCTTTGTGGTTTCCTTTGTTATTCATGCTGAGGAAGGCGCTTACCATTTTAATACTGGTAAGGATTGCTTTATGCTGCATATGGGTTTGTTTTTAAAACTTAACTGTTATCCACCTAATTTGATTTGATTTATTTACTTACTTTAATCAGTGGGTTTATTTATTTTAAGTGAGGTAACATGAGCACCACTGCCCACCCATCAGGTACCCACCAGTCACCCTTCCTCACCACCACCGTCCACTGTATGTTCCCTCCTTCTTCTGTGTTCTTACCTCTTCCCCACCCCCTTGCCTGCTTCAGGTCCATTCTCAGCTTTCAGGGGTCAGTTTCCATTGGGCATGAGGTCAGAATGAAAAGGTAGTTTTGTTTGTTTCAAAATAGCTGATTTCCACAACACTGCTCAGTGAATAATTGGTCTCCTCTCTGATTGGATAGAATTCCTTCTGGTAGGTCAGGTTATGTGCATTTTAGGGACCATTGTGGCCCTCTGATCTTTTCCCTTGATGTTTCCTTCATTGCTGTACGATTAAGAGTGTATTTTAGTTATTTGAGCTCAATAATAGATGTAATATTTTGCATGGTTCTTCTCTTTCTTTTTGGTTTGCTTTTGTTAGATCATACTGATTCTTGCTTGATTTTCCTTCCAGAAAAAGAAAAAATCAGAATTCTGATTTTGCAAGCAACCTTGCTGGTATTTAGAAGTATTTGACCATTCCATGTTAGTTGGGTACCGCTAGCCAACCTCCTAAATAGCCACTCTTCATCCAGACGTGTTATTTAGGTTATATAATTCGTAGTGGTGGCTGATCGTTTTCTTCATGTCATTTCCTTGTGCTTCCTGTCAATACAAGTAGTTATTCATGTGTCTAATAGCTTAGCTTCAACCCATGGAAAACTGTTGATTCAGGCATACTCATCTCGTAGCTCAACCTTGTGGGGCGCTTGTCCTATTTGGTTCTGTTTTGTGAAAACAAACTGTCATGAGCAGAAACCACTGCAGTCAGAGAGACTTCCAGCAGCGCCTACACGTGTAAGGCGCGTGTCATGGGGCTTTGGATTAGAAGTGGTTCCTAGACACACACACTCTGCACTTCTGGACTTGAGTGTTAGTGCCCTGAGTGTTAGCGCCCCGAGTCTTAGCGCCCCAAGTCTTAGCACCTTTTTTCCACACCTGTCACCACCACCAGCGATGCCCTTCCTTGGCCCTGCCCAGCCCAGCTCTCCTGAGCGTGGACTTCCACTCTTGAAGGGACCGCAGCCGCCTTTGGGCTTGGCTCCCTCCCTGCTCAGGGTCCTTGAAGGGTATTTTTCCTGCTCTCGTCCCAGGAGCCCTTCCCCTGCCTTCTCAGGACTTGATTCGATTTCCAGGAATTTCAGGTGCAGGTGGTGCTCCAACCACCAGCCCATCTTTGACTGCCTGGGCCCAGGGCCTGGTCAAGAGCTGGCCCTCTGTGCCCAGCCCGCTGCACTGTGGCGCGGGTCTCCTAGCAGGCTCCTGCCCTCTCCTCTCTGTTCCCCCTACCCCTCAACTGGGCGCCTAAAC
>PVHY01013510.1:0-41126 GCA_004024945.1 Uropsilus gracilis | reverse complement strand
CGTGGTGGCGCGCGCCTGTAATCCCAGCTACCTGGGAAGCTGAGGCTGGGGACTGCTTGAGTCTGTGGTATCCCGGGCAACGAGAGCCTGCGGTTCCATGGGCAAAAATAGCGAGACCTAGTCTCAAAAATAAAATAAAATAAATAAACTGAGACAACCTGGAGAAGACCCAAAGTTTGTCAGGTGAAGGCAGGAGGCAATCCAGGCAAAAGGAAAACATGACGATTCTGAGGCTGTAAGAAACTTAACATTCCAAGACCCTGTATGGCTGAAAGAGGGATCAAGGCACAGAACAGGCTGAGGCTAGATGGGCAAGCTAGAGCTGGATCACACAGGACTCTGAGAGCAGTGAGCTTGAATTTCATCATAAGGTGGGCAGCCAGTGGATTCTCAGCTGAGTGGCATAATCAGATTTGCCTTTTACAGAGATCACT
Source organism: Uropsilus gracilis (assembly GCA_004024945.1). Lineage (NCBI taxonomy): Eukaryota > Metazoa > Chordata > Mammalia > Eulipotyphla > Talpidae > Uropsilus > Uropsilus gracilis. Next base: position 40,692 of record PVHY01013510.1, on the reverse strand, counting down.
GACTCAAAATGGAGAATGAAATGGAGGGATCAGGAGGGTGGGGGTACACCCACTTTGTTCTTCACTATAACCTAGCATCTAGCATGTTGCTTGTGCGTAACGGGCACTCAGTAAATGTTTGTGGAATGAATGACTGATAACAGAGGAAGCTATTACAGCCACCAAGCTTTGGAGCTGAATAAGTGTTCTGATTTGAGATGTTTTTAAAAGTCGAGTTGATAGGACTTTGTCAAGAATTGACTGAATGTAGACTTGTAGACTTGGGGATGAGTGAAGAGACAGTATTCCCACATCGAACCAGTATAGTCAGGGAAGATAAATGAACAGGATGGGTAAGACAGGGGAAAGAGTGCAGGAAGGTCCACAGCGAACTGTCAGGTATTCTACCAGCTCCCACCAAAGCGCATTTGAGCATCTGCGGAACACTGACAAGAGAGCTGAGTCGACTGAGCTCCCTGAGCAGGGGGACACTGCCTCCGCTCCCCTGGCTCTCCCAGACCCAAATGTGGGGACCACGAGCAGACTTCATCCCTGGGGTGAGGGCAAAGGGCACGAGGTAGAAAGCTAGGGAGACCGTGCTGGTGGAGCTGGCTGTCTTTCCTCTGTAAACCCCCTGCATTTCTCTGAGCCAGTTTTCCTCATAAGATCGTTACGAGCTTGAGTGCGTAAACTTCCAGACCCAAAGTGGACGTAAAACCACTCCCGCTCCCACTCAGGCGGAATTTCCACGTCTTCTCTCGACCTGACGTTGTCTTTCCTCGGGGCGCAAACTTGTCAGGCTCATCTCAACCCAGGTTCCCCGACATGGACTGCCTACCTGGAGGCCCCGGAGCCGCAGCTCGCTGTGGTACAAGCAGATGTCAGCAGACAGCTCCTCTCCGGTCAGCAACAGCCCGCACCTACCCTGCCCGCCTCAGACGCTGCCACGGCTACAAAAATCTGTTTATCCGTGATATCACTACCTGACACAGGAAGCTCTTATCCCCCTCCCCGTCCGCAGAGCCTGCCGGGAAGCAGAGGCCCGAGAGGAGGGATGACTGCCTACAAGACCCAGGAGCCTTTGCGCAGCAGAGACTACCGGAAGTAGCTCTGTACTACCCGGGGAATACTCTCGGCTCCTCCTTCCCCCTTGATTGGGCGCTAGGTAGGCCCCGCCTCAGAATCCCCAGGCTCCCGGGCTCTGGAGGCTTGGGGCGGAGTCCACGGTTGGGGACGTGATTCACAGGCTGGGACTACTGGCCTGCGGGCGCCTACGGCCGAGGGACGGCACAGCGTGGGCTTGCAACCCAGCGAAGAAGAAAGGCGCCCCCGCGGACGGTGAGAATGGGGTCTTCCGTTGCCCTAAAAGACGGGGTGGCGGCCTCGGGGCCAGAAGGAAGAGAGCCCCACACCGTCCTGGGGGAAAGGCGTGGGTAGGCGTGGGGGACTTGCAGAGCTCCATTTCTCCGCTGGGGTTAGGTATCAGAACCGGTCGGTCTCGGATTTCTCGGTGAGGAGAAGGGGTGCGGACTGGAGAAGACCACGGTGGTTGGGTCTCCTAGACCCTTTGGTTGGAGACCAAGATTTGCATCTAGAATTTCAGCTAAATTCACCCTCTATAGCGATTGGCCTCCCCCACCCCCACCCCCACCCCCACCTTACACACTTCCCCATCCTCTACCACCGAGGTCATTTGCTCTTTATTCTGCTTCGGTGCCTTTAGCTTTCCTGAGTGAGACACGGTTACGCCCCTAAGCCCCAGGCATTCCCAAATGTCCCTACACAAAGTCCGGAAGGAAGAATACCGAAGCTCTCTGTGGAAACTTCATTCTCACTGGAATTACTTTCTGGGGCGTCACTGGCCACAGGATTCCTTGGAGCCCATTGGCCTGGGAGGAATCTGAGCTGACGTCATCCAGGGGCTCAGAGCTATTGCTTTGCAGGAAAGAACTAGATTAGCTCTGGATTTGTCTTCCTCTGTTTGCAACCGCCTAACCTTTGAGTTCCTTTATTTTGGCAGAACATGTCTGTGTGGTTTTTTGATCCTGGGAAATTTGGCTAAACACAAAATACAGTGAGAACTTGTTAAAATTTCTTAAAGAGTGGATTTATTCTTTGGATAGGGAAAGTGATCTGCTGGTCAAGCATTACAGACAGGGCTATCTGCTAAGGAGGGCTCATCTCATACTCCATCCCTGAGGCAGATGAGAATCTCCTGGACAAGCAGTCAAAGGAACTAAGAACTTCACAGAGTTATTAGTGCTCTTGGACATTCTTCTCAGGAACCTGCCTGAATCTTTCCAGGGACAATTCCAGTTTCACAAACTGACATAGAGGAAATACTTTAACATGTGCTTGGCGCTGTGTTAAGCAGTGTGTGGGGATTGGGAAGACCTGTGCACTATTTCTCAGGTTGTACTCATAAGAGATGACAAGTGACTATAAAATTCTGCATTTTGTGATAACTTAACAGGTCCTTTATTCTGTCTCCATTTCCAGCGTTATCCATCTCTTGCCAAGACTTCTGCTTCCTCTGATCTTCCCACCTCCTCTCTTGCACCCTTACAATCCCTTCTCTTTACAGCAACCAGCAAGATCTTTTCAAAATATAAGTAACTCAGATCATATCACTCCTCCACTTAAAATTCTCTCATCAGTTCCCACTGAAATTATTATTAAACCCGAACTTTTTTTTTATAAATTTTTTCTTTTTTATTTATATATAAATTTCACAACATTGTAGTCCCCAGGGTTTACCCCCCCTCCCCTCCATCCTCCCACCTTTCCCTCCTGCTCAAAGTTGTGCTCTTCAGTTTGGTGCTTAGCTTGTTTTGACTTTTCCCCAAGTCTTTTGTTTATTTTTTCACTGTATCCCATATGTTAGTGAAGTCATTTGGTTTCTGTCTTTTTCTTCTTGACTTGTTTCTGCTAATATGACTCCTTCTAAGTACATCCATGTTGTTATAAAGTCAAATTTGTCTTTTTTTTTTTTTACATAAAAGGTTTTATTTATCCTCTCATGAAAAATCTGCACAATCACCAGAGAGACACAGGTAAAGTCACTGAAGAATCTTTACTCCTTCTTTTTGCCAGCACCAACATTGGCCTTTGCCGTCCCCCTGACTTTCTTCATTCTGTTCTTGCGTTCCTTTCGCTGTTTTCTTGAGGTCTTTTTCTTCTCATACAGACCATGTCTTACAAGTCTATGTTTGGGTTCATTTTTCTTTGCATAATCCAAGGAGTCATAGATCATGCCAAAGCCAGTTGTCTTGCCACCACCAAAATGGGTTCTGAATCCAAATACAAAGATGACATCAGGAGTCGTCTTGTACATTTTAGCTAGTTTTTCCCAAATTTCTGTTTTAGGTACTGTTGCCTTTCCAGGGTGAAGGACGTCAATGACCATTTGTTTCCGCTGAAGCAGTCGGTTGGTCATGAATTTTCTGGTCCGGATAGTTACCTTCAAATTTGTCATTTTTAATTGATGAGTAATATTCCATTGTGTATATGTACCACATTTTTTTCATCCAGTCATCTGTTTTGGGGCATTTAGGTTGCTTCCATGTCCTTGCAATTATAAATTGTGCTGCAGTAAACATCTGAGCACAGGTGTCCCTTTGTACCCACATATCGGTCTCTTTTGGGTAGATTCCCAAGAGAGCAATTGCTGGGTCAAATGGTAATTCCATTTTCATTAACTTGAGGGTCTTCCATACAGCTTTCCATAGTGGTTGGACTAGTTTACATTCCCACCAACAGTGTAGTAGGGTTCCTTTCTCTCCACATCCTTGCCAGCAATTCTTGTTGTCTGTTCTTTGGATATGGGCCATTCTTACTGGTGTAAGGTGGTATCTCATTGTTTTGATTTGCATTTCTCTTATTACTAGCGAAGTTGAGCAGTTTTTCATGTGCCTGTTGGCCATTTGTATTTCCTCTTTGGAAAAGTGTCTTTTTAGTTCTCCCCATTTTTTGATTGGGCTTTTTGTTTTGCTTTTGTTTAGTTGTGTGAGTTCCTTGTGGATCTTCATTATTAAACCCTTGTCACTCATGTGGAGGGCAAAGATTTTTTCCCATTTGGTTGGGCATCTTTTAGTTTTTTCTGTTGTCTCTTTTGCTGTGCAGAAGCTTTTTAGTTTGATGTAGTCCCATCTGTTTATGTTTTCCTTCATTTTTTTTTGCCATCTGTAGATGTTTCCAGAAAGGGATTTCTGAACTGTAGTTCATGGAGAAAACCCAAATTTTTAATATGACTTCCTTCCCTAACTTATATCAGACATGTTTTCCCTTTCTTTCTATATACCAGCCATCTTATTTCTGTTCCTAAAACTTGTGTTTAGCTAGAAACTTTGCATTTACTCTTGTGTCTGGACTGTTCTTTTAGAACTCAGCTGGTATGTTGCTTTCCAAAAGAGAGTTTCCCTGCTTTCTCCCTAGTCACTCCTTTACACCTAATTTATTGTGTTAATTGCATGTACTTCCTTTTGGAATTGATTATCCATTTTTTTGTCCCTTGTCTGAATTCACCCACTAGACTATAAGCTGCATGAGACCATGCCTATTGTCTTATCCCCATTGCCTGCCACATAGCAGAAGCAGAAATGATAACTCTTACTCTTTAGTCTTGTTAGTATTGTGACGCTTCTTGGAACGTCTTGAAGGCAGGAAAAAGTATCTCTTCATCTTTTTGCCCCCAGTGTTTAGCATACTAAGCACTCAATATTGTTTTATTGCTGAACAGATTAAATGAGCTAATAATGTTAAATGCGAGTGAGTACCTACCTGGAATGTAGTAAAATTTGTTTTTCAGTGGATGAATTTTAGTCACTAAACATACAATACAAAATCAAAATCAGGAGGGGTAATGTCCTCCTTTGCTTTCTTCAATTTTCCTGCTAGTGCGTGCCTATTAGTGTTTCAGTATCCAAATCACACCATTATTTTTGATTAACCATCTGGTCTTTTCTAGATCTTTCTCCCTACATGTTGAGAGGCAACTAAGAAAGAGGACTGGCCTCCCTTTCAGGAAAAAAAAGCAAAAATAGCCATCCTGTAGTTGTTCTGTTCAACTCTGGAAAACTGACAATTTTAGGAACTTGGGAGAGGGCTGGTGCCAGGAAAGGGGGAGGTCAGGAAACTCTGGCTAGAATCAGGAATACCGCCAACTCCCTGCTGCCTGGTTCATTGCACACTCTCCTGAAGCTGCTATCACTTGTGTTCCCAGAGCCAGATTCTGGGTGATATCTGCAAACACTGGTGCAGGCTACTCCTGAGTCTGGAATTCTTAGAAAGGAAGTGCATCCTATGTCTCAGCTCCTGGGAAACTCCTGGGCTGTCTGGATTCCTGTTCAGTTAGTTTGTTTTTTTTTTTGTTTTTTTTTTTTTTTTTGAGACTAGGTCTCGCTATTTTTGCCCATGGAACCGCAGGCTCTCCTTACCCGGGGTACCACAGACTCAAGCAATCCGCAGCCTCAGCTTCCCAGGTAGCTGGGATTACAGGCATACGCCACCATGCCCAGCTATTTTTTTGGAACTAGGTCTCGCTACGGGCCCCAGGAGGGACTCGAACCGCGATCCCTAGCCCTGGCCGCTTCATAGGCTGAAGCTTACAGGCACGAGCCACCGTGCCCGGCTCCCTGTTCAGTTAGGCTAGAAGTCTCAGATCCTGGGAAACTTGAAAGTGATTGGAACATGACTACTGTGTCTTCAGGGTGAGGACTTCTTTTTTTTTTTTTCAATTTTTATTTTGTAGTTTTCGTAAAGTATTGGTTACGTTTGTATGGTTATTGTTCCTCTTAGGTTTGGCCCTCCTTCCCATATTGTACCCCTTATCCCCCACCCTAACCCTTCATTCCCCCTTCTCCCTTCCAGTCACTTCAACTTCTCTCACTGCAAGTTGTTGATCCATGTTTGGCCCACTGGTCTTTTCTTTTCTTTTCTTTTCTTTTCTTTTCTTTTCTTCTCTTCTCTTCTCTTTTCTTTTCTTTTCTTCTCTTCTCTTCTCTTTTCTTTTCTTTTTTTGTGACTAGGTCTTGCTATTTTTGCCCATGGAACTGCAGGCTCTCATTGCCTGGGGTACCACAGACTCAAGCAATCCCCAACCTCCCAGGTAGCTGGGATTACAGGTGTGCGCCACCACGCCCAGCTGTTTTTTTGGAACTAGGTCTTGCTACGGGCCCCAGGCGGGACTCGAACCACAATCCCTAGCTCTGGCCGTTTCGTAGGCAGAAGCTTACAGGCACGAGCCACCATGCCCGGCCCACCACTGGTGTTTCCTTTTTCTGGAACTATGTCCTTTCTTCTGGGTGCAAACTTGCATTTCTGGACAGTGGTAGATGAGCAGTAGATCTCCATGAGTAACTGAGGCAGATAGTCAGGCTGAACATGTCAGAAACTTCTTGTAGGGCAAATATGTGGTGCGCTTTTCCAGGATCCTTTCTGGTCACATGGTGCTGCTTTTGTGCTGCATCATTCTGATATATCTTGGTTTGGGAGTCCAGCTCCCAGACGCTGATGGTGAAGGAATTCCCTGCAGGGGACAGACTTACCCAGGTGGTTGGTCCAGTGATCTGCCATAGGGCCAAAGCCACATCTCAGTGGCTTTCTTCTCCCATTGATTGATAAAGGAGGGAACCTTATTCACGTTGCATGTAACTGTGGACCAGGGGTTTGGTTCCTCAGCCCCGGAGATGATGCAGGTAGAAATCTGTGACAGGTCACCTCAATCACTGGTTTCATGTTCTTATCTCAGTGGTTCCAAGTGTACTGCTTGTCCTACCCAGCTGGTGAGTGTATCCAGGGCCATTATTACTTCCTTTCCTCTCCATTATACCTGCAGCTGGAGAGACTGGTTTTTCCATTTCTAGTGCAGGTCTGATCAAGGTTGGAATAAACCCATAGGGGGGGCCCTCCCCCCTCTGCCCACACCCTGGCAGAGGTGCCTTGCCCCCACCCCTTGCCCAGCTTCCTTAGCCTGAGACCCTGAGATCCTGATGACAGCTGGAGTATGCTATAGGTCTTCTCCAAGGGCCTGTGCCATCTGAAAGGACCTCAACTCCCACCTCCAACTCAACTAGATTCACAGGGCTGGGCTTGGAGGGCGGAGCCTACTAATACCCTCTCTAAGCTCAGGACCCCTGGGTGTGCCTCCCCCTACCCCCAGACACTGAAAGGGTAGAGGCAGGACCTCTAGCCTCGAGATCCCAAGACCCCAAGATCCTGAGACCCCGATGGTGCAGGACTTATCCCCTGCTGGGGGGCTCCCCAGAGGGCCAGGCTTTCGAGGGGACCTCAGCCCCTACTCCCAGCCTGGCTTGGATCAGGAGCGGGCCTAGAAGACGAGGCCTACAACTCCCCTCTCCCAGCTCAGAACCCCTGGGGAATCTGCCTAGCCTACCCCCCCCCATAAGGGAAGCCAGGTCTCCCTGCCCCCAAGGCCCCTAGACCTTGCAACCCCGAGACCCCAGTGGCGCAGAACTTGCCCTACAGGGTGAGGACTTCTGTTTTGGCCAACCCATCTCTGACTTGCTCCCAGGGCTTGCTTGTCTGCTCTGCTGCTCAGAGGTGAGTTGTATCTCAGGGAAGTGACTGACACCAGACCCAAAGAGACTGCGCCCAGCCCCGGTTCCATAAAGAACAGCAGGCATCTCTCTCACCTGGTCTTAATCTCTGCCAGGGAGTCTTGGGCTTATTGAGGAAAAGATGGACACATGGTCATTGTTTGTCCTGTTGTCCCCTCCTGAAAGAGGCCTTTTCTCCACTGACCTCTGTCCTTTCTGCCCTGTCCTGTTCACAGTGCTGAGATTATGAGACTTTGGCTTCCACTGGCCACTCACTTGTGACCCATTCACCACGGCGGAGACTTCCAAACTGACCTCCTGCCGTGTGGTGATCTACCTGCAACGGGAGATGTCAGGAGACACCTGTCTGTGCCCAGCCTCGGGGGCCAAACCCAAGCTGAACAGCTTCAAGGGAGGAGGCCTGGGCAACAAATATGTGCAGCTCAATGTGGGCGGCTCCCTGTACTACACCACCGTGCGGGCGCTGACCCGGCAAGACACCATGCTGAAGGCCATGTTCAGCGGGCGCATGGAGGTGCTAACTGACAAAGAAGGTGAGGACTTGTTGGGGACTGAGTGGGGATGAGGGATTCCTGAGGCAGTGTCTTCAGGATAAGTTAAGCCTGCCAGATCTAAAATCTAGATTCCTGTTCACCGGGAGTCCTTAAAAGAGCTTCAGAATTCTTTGAAAGTATACATAGAGTGGTATGTATTTGCCAGGGAGAAGATCCATACTTTATGTTCACATAGAACTAGATTCTTGTTCCAGATGGGTGATGGCAAGGGCAGAAGGCGGATGGGCCTGGTGGTTCTGTTTTGCCAAGAGGTGAACCTGAGCACTCCTGAGCTTAGACCTCTTTGGGTGACTGCTGAACCTGGAGGGCCTTGTCACTCAAAGTCTATGTCAGTTCTGGTCTTCAGGTAGTGGAATGAAATGGTCGTCGACCTATGAGGTTGAGATTCTGTTCTACTTCCATTTCCTGGGCCAGGGCTCTGTTCACATGCTTATTTCTTGGCCACCTGCCAAGAGGCAAATGGTCACCCCCTGAGACCTGTCTTACTTCTTAGGCTGGATCCTCATTGACCGATGTGGAAAGCACTTTGGCACCATTTTGAATTACCTCCGCGATGATACCATCACCCTCCCTCAAAACCGGCAGGAAATCCGGGAATTGATGGCTGAAGCGAAATATTACCTCATTCAGGGACTGGTGGATAAGTGCCAAAAAGCCCTGAAGGTATGGCAAAGGGTGGTGTGATGCAGTGGGGAGCTAGCCCCCTCCCCAGGGATATAAGGGCCTTTTTTCTGGAAAGCTCTGCGGCAGGTGTACTTGTTGAGACCAGACCTAGTTAGACACACCTGGGTGTAGCTGAGGCCCGGTAAGTTTGCAGGGTGACAGAGTCGGCAGGCCTACCAGACCCTGCTTCTAGTTTATATACCTAGTGTGGATTTTAGGTTCCCTGGAAATGGAGCTGCTTGTCAGTTGGCAGTTTGCTAGCAGGGGCCTCCTGATCTCTCCCTGGTGTGCCTCAGCAAGCAGGGGTGGGTGGTCCTAGCAGAGGGGCTCTGACAGCCCCTGGGGAAAGGCTGGCTAAGCGTAGCAAGCAGATCTCAAACAAGATTCTTGGCTGTGTCCCCCAGGAGAAGAAGGACTTGATTGAACCTGTGTGCAACATCCCCATCATCACATCCCTGAAGGAGGAGGAGACGCTCATGGAATCCTCCACCAAGGTATGGGGACCTCCGAGAGACCCCTGAGGTCTATGGGCAGGGATGTGGGGACCCTGACTCTACCCTCACACTCTCCTCTCTCACAGCCCATGGTGAAGCTGCTCTACAACAGGAGCAACAACAAGTATTCCTACACCAGGTAGGGTGGTTGCAGCAGGGCAGGGTATGGGGTGCCACAGAAGCAACTGAAAGATCTAAGTAGCCAGAGAGGAAATTGGGCAGCAGATCCAAGAGAAGTCACCTGCGCTGGCATGGTTGGCATGAGTCTGGGTCTCCGGAGGGAAGAACAGGCACTAAACAGGAAAATCAGGGCAGAGGCACTTTAAACTTTGTACAGTCTTAGGATACAGACAAGACTGAACATGTAACTCCTCCTTCACATGTGTCATGTCAGGCCATATCCAGGGCATTCCCCGGCATTATCACATAGGACGACTCCTAAGTCATCCTTCTTCATAGCTGGGCCCACTTTCCTTGTAGCCCCCTGGTGTCTGCAATAGACCAACATACTCAGAGTCCCATACTCTCCCAGTGGCTCCCTTTGGGATGAGATCGGGCACGTTCAGGGTGGTATGGCCGTAGACGCAGTGGCTCCCTTTGGGTGGATATGTTACCCCAGCATCAAGGAAAGAATGCCTCTGCTGAGACAGGGAAGGGTTGGCTGGGCCCAACCACCACCCTCCCTTGTGCTGGAGCCTCATTCCCAAGCCTGCTGGCTCTTGTGGGTTTTTCAGCAACTCTGATGACCACCTGCTGAAGAATATTGAGCTGTTTGACAAGCTCTCACTGCGCTTCAATGGCCGTGTGCTCTTCATCAAGGACGTGATCGGTGATGAGATCTGCTGCTGGTCCTTCTACGGCCAGGGCCGGAAGCTGGCAGAGGTGTGCTGCACCTCCATTGTGTATGCCACAGAGAAGAAGCAGACCAAGGTGTGGGGCCTCTGCAGGGGTCGGGTTGGGACATGCTGACTGGTGCCACCCTGATTTCTTGCCACAAGGGGCAGAAAGGGCCTGTGTGGCCCTCCCCAAACCCACTGTGACGGTGCAGGGCAAGGACAAAGCCAATTCCAGGGGCTTGGGGACTTCCGGGGGGACCATATGTTCTTGTCAGCCCGGGATAGGAAGAACAGCAGGGAGTGACCTGGTGTGGTCTAAGTCTTTGGAGTTACCCCAATTTGGGTTTGAAATCTGGTTCCACCACTTACCAGTTTTTGTGACTTTGGACAGGTCACGTTTACCATCTGGGTCTCACAGCTGCTCTGAAAGGAGAGTTTCTAGGAGAAGCAGTGCAGCGGGGTGGAACTAGCTGTTCTGACCTCCGGCTGCCACTGGTTGGGTGTTCTAGTCGGGTGCTCTTGGTCTATCAGCTTTGCCTTTGCAGCGTGACAGTGCCAGGCACAGTAAGGAGCTTGACAGGTGATAGTTAATGAACTCTGGTGACTAACCACCTTCAGCCAGGCGGCAAGCAGACTGTGCTGTCCCCGAGAGTTAGCTACTCCTCTCTCCCCCCAATGAGCATGCGTTAGAGCTAATGCCAGGGCTTTGCTGGGGTTCAGGGGAGGACAGCTCACCCTCTCTGTGTGCTGGAGGAAACCTGTCTCAGTCCTTTTGTCCCCCACCTTCCAGGTGGAATTTCCAGAGGCCCGAATCTATGAGGAGACACTCAATGTCCTGCTTTTCGAAACACCCCGAGTCCCTGACAACTCCTTGTTGGAGGCCACAAGCCGTAACCGCAGTCAGGCTTCCCCCAGTGAAGATGAGGAGACCTTTGAACTGCGGGACCGTGTCCGTCGCATCCATGTCAAGCGCTATAGCACTTATGATGACAGGCAACTGAGCCACCAGTCTGCCCACCGTGACTGACAGGACTCTCAGGGAGTCAGGGCACTGCATACCTCGTCTCCCCTTCCCTGGAACCCTACCCGCATGGCCAGCCCTTAACACTGCTGCCGCTGGCTGGGACTCTGCTCCAACAGCCAGAGGCACAACAGGCCCCACCTAGGAGGTCAGAGGGCTTGAGCAGGGGAGTCACTCGCCTCTGCCCTGATTCCTGAGCACTTCAAGATGACTAGGTCATGACCCCTTTGCTCAACATCTCCCTGTCTGCCTGACAGGGCCTTCTGGTTCTGGGATAAATGAACTGACTTTCCCACCTCCCACTAAGAGCTTCTCCCTTGGCCCTTTGCTGAGTGCCCCTTCTCTCTTCTGAAGGGCTACCCATAGGCCTCTGGCCTGTGAGAATGGGTTCATCCTGTGGGAAAGGTGATTCCTGGTGCTGTAGAAACCCAGTTTCTTACAGGAGCTCCTTTTTTCCTAAGCACAGGCTCGATGAGCTTGCTTTTTAAAAAATGATCTTGGAAATAAGTTGTTTTAAATCTAATAGTAAGGGAACTGGGTCTTTATACCTCCCCTTCAGGGTGCCTTACGCTGGGTGAAGCAATACTGTTGTCCCTTCTCCATGCCTTTGGGTTCTGTTTCTTTAAAGCACTTTCTGTCTTTATTCGTATTGGTATACTAACCCACATGGTCTTTTTTTTTTTTTTATCCCAATCCCCTCTTCTAGCAATATCAATTTGAGAAACAGAAGCAGCAATGGGGGGAAACCAGCCAACTTTGGCTTTGCCAGGTTGGCCAAGCAGCTGGTCCAGTGCCCTGAGGAGGAAAAGTGTTAGACCTGAGGGCCTAAGAGCACCCCTGTAAGGAAGGACATTTTACCCTGTCTTGGAGTACCTAGGGACTAATGTGTTTGTGCTTTTTGGTCCTCTTGTCCTCAGCTCCAAGGCTGTCCTCATTTGGTATAAAGCCAAAGAGCTGTTGCCAGGACTGGGAACTGCTTGGGGTCAGGAACATGACCTGCAGCCAGGAAGGTCGCATGCTCTCTTGCAAGCCATCTGCCACAGACAGCAAACCCAGATAGTGGCCCTGCTTGGCCACACACCCCCTTCTCCAGCCATGCCATTGGATCTGTGTCCTGGCTGGGCCTAGGGTCTCCACATGGAGTCTCTGAACACGGGATGAAGTGAGCAGCCCAAGCCTTTTCAGGGCCTCGTTCCTTTCTCATTGGGGGACTTGGCTATGGAGATGCCAAGCACCAGCTCTCAGGCAGGGTATGGGCTCCTCTTCAGGACTTTGATTTCATTCCCTTTTGTTTGGTTTGCCCTTGAGCAGCTTCATATCTGAATTCATATCCAGAGGAATGAATGGCCTCCAGGAGGGAGCTCTTCAGCCAGCCCAGCAGGGCAGCAGAGCCACTTAGCAGGACCTTAGGAGGAGACAAGTTCCTCTCTCACTACATAGCTGAGTGGCTGCTCATGGCTGACCCCAGAGAGCCTACAGGCAAATGCCAAGCCCAGCAGTTAACAGAAACCCACAAGGACCTGAAGTGACATGATTCTAATCACACTTTACACACATAGCAGTTTTGAATGTATAGTTTTTCAGGTTAGATCCACTGCAGTTCTTCCTGCCCTTGCTCTAGTAATAAGATGGAGACAAATCCACTGCTTTGGCCAGATTTTGCCATTGATTATGTGGCTTTCTCTAGACCAGAATGCTTCCTCCTGAGGCCAGTGGCTGATTTCCTCAGCACCTTCCTGAAACCCCTTAAGGCTCAAAGGCCCCCCCCCCCCCCCAACCTCAGCCCCTGCAGTCTACTGCTTTGACATTCAAATCTTATCTCAGTGGTGACTGGTTCTTCAGAAACACAATGGAACTCTTGAGTTTATGTCTCTTCTGAGTGAAAATCATCTTTGTCTTAAGAAAAATACTAACACTGAAGTGATCTTAGCTTCACTAGACTTTATGGATTTTAAGGGTTTGGGAAATTTCAATTTCCTAGCCTTGTTCAGAAAGCAACCCCAGGCTATGCAAATTTTCCAACTCTGAGCAGCCCAGAGGAAAGTGTGGATGTAGGTCAGACTTTGTTGGTCTGAAAACTGGAAGCCTGCTGTTAACCACATTTACCAGTATTGGGTCTTTGTTGCTCACAATGATGGAAACAAGAACTAGTTTCTAATAAAATTCTATAAAGCTATAGTGGTGTGCCTGTGCTTACAATCAGTATTCCTTGGTCAGCTTGCTGCTGTGAGCTTACTTCTTAATTTCTGTCCACCACTTGACCTTGTGTTCTCCCTGGGTATTAAATCTGATTATACTCAGTTGCCCTGCAATCCGGGCTCCCCCTGGTGGAGGATTAAGGACAACACTAATAAGGGCTTGAACTGAGATTTAATATTAATCCAAGAATAAAATGACCACTTGAACAGTCATAGTGGTGGGGGGGGCAGGGATCCTAAGAATCGTCAAAATATAGTACAGCTCATCTCTGGCTCTTGGAAGCTCTTCGAGAAGCTCAGAAATAGTTTGACTTCCTTCCCATCTATGCCAAAAGCTCCTCTGAGTTTCTGCATTTCCAATCAGACTGGCTTGCCTCTCCTCTCCCAGACTAGGGAGGCCAGAGATGCCAATGGTTGGCCAGCACTAAGAACCAAGCCACTCCTTAGACCAAGGCTGGCTATATCTTTCCCTGGCAGAGGGCAATGACAAGAGTCCAGTCCATCCCCCACCCCATTTAGTGGCAGAGTGACTCTGGGTGACATCCCACCGGACTCCAAGCTTCAGGAAAAAATGGACATGCCCCAGTAAAAGGAGCAGCATCCTTGCAGGGTAGCAAAGAAAGCAATCGGTGCCCCCATAAGTCAAAAAGGGAGTCTGAAGCCCTGGGGGCAGAAATGGCGAGGGTGGCCAAAGCGTGCACTGTTTATTGACCAGACCTCATGTTCCAAACAGTTGTCTTGATGGGCCAGGATACTACTCCAGGACTGGCAGCTGAATACAGTCCCTCATGGAAAGGCAGGGCTTATGGAAGGGGGCCAGTCTTGGAAGAGTCCTACTTGGGTCTCCTGGAGAAAAGTTACACCCCACCTCCCAAAAAAAGAACCCTAAATCAAATGGCGCAAACGATTAAGAGACCTATTGTGGCCCGTGGTGGAGAAAGTTCTGCAGCAATTGTGGGATGAGAGCTGTTCTTCAGGAGCCGTGCACTTGGGGCCTCAGCTGGCCTACCAGTGAAGGCCTGAGGGTGGTGTCTTCTCATCTTTATTGCTTTCCAGGGAGAAGGGAGGGATCCGGACATCAAAGTGGGAGCCATCAGGCCTCTCAAAGCGGAACGTTCCCCTGCAGGTCAGAGAGAAGCTGGCTTAGAGTCTGTGAAGCCCAAACTCCCCTGCCCCAAGATGTGCTCACTTACCACATGTGCCCACTGGAAGCCTGGAGGGAGACATGGCTGCTGTACTGGAATGCAGGCTGCTCCTTGGATAACACTGGCTCCTGTGAGATTCAGGCAAAAGATGCCAGGGCCAGACACATTATCCATCAGGGGCCCAATGTTGCCTGCTAGTACTTCCTCCCACGGTACAGACATTGATCTTGGGGGGGATGCCCCATCTAACATTCAAGACCAGACTTTTTAAAAAAGACACTGCAGGCAACAATAATTCAACATAAGCTTTGATGTCAGACTCTACTGGATTCAAATGCAGGCACTGCCATTTCTGGAAATGGGCTAGTTATTAAATTCAAAATCTTACCTCTTCATCTGCGAAGTAGGCTGTAAGAATCTATTTCATGGGGTTGGTGTAAGGTTTCTAACCCGAACAGCTGAGTGCATTCAGACACTGAGCCTTACCCATGGAGGAGGAAATCGCTGACATCCCAGATCTGCCACACCACCCCAGACACAGCCTGGACTGGCCTGGTGACGCTTACCCTGCCTACCACTCCTCGGCCTCGCACCGTCTCCAAGGTACCAGACAGACTGAATATCCGCCAGTGTCGCTCCCGGAGTTGCACCACGTCACTGTCAAGGTTCTCTAAGCGAATACAGTAGCGCCACTGTGGGGTGGGGAGGAGAGGTCACATTTCAGAAAGAATAGACCCTGGCCCAGAATTCTGGGGAGAGTAAAAAAACAACAAAGGCTGACACCTTCGCAGCACAACCCCCAGCCCCCAAAGAGGTAAACAACTCTGCCTCCCAACCTGCCTTCCCAGGAACATTTCCCAAGGCCTTCCTTCCCTGGGGGAGGCACTTACCCAGTAGACATGGGAATTCTGTGCTTCCTGGGGGAAAAACATAAGACTTTGTCAGTTCTACTGGGCAGAAGCAAGTGTGTTCCGAACAACATCTCTCCAGTGGAGCAGATGTAGTCTAGGAGGGTTGCTGAGACAGAATAATGCCACCAAAATCTGTGGCATGATGGTGATGACCACACTGTGGTCAACACATCCGCAGAGAGTCAGTTGCCCCTGGGTCTCCCCAGGTCTCCCTTCACATGCCATCCAGATTGCCCAGAGTTGGACACTAATGGTGATCAGCTACAAGACTCTTCCTTTTCTGAGCACCCTCCCTGCCAACTACCACTGCAGACCCAGGCCACTGCCGTCCTCCGTGACCTTTCCAGACCCCAGCTTTATTCGCTGTCCTTAGTAAGCTGTATGTCAGCTGCCCTCATTACCAGGAGTTCCTAGAAGGCAGAAACAGCATCTCATTTCTGCGCGTTCCAGGTGCCAGCTTAAAGCCAGGCCATAAACAGTCCAACAAATATCTGAATAATGTATATGTGTGAAGGTCAGCTAAGCAACTATAAGTTCTTCACAAATATAGCCAGAAGGGAAGTTTGCCCAAAGGACTTCTTCCTGGGTTTCCGGCTGCTGGTCTCAGAGTTAGTCACTACCAAGAAACAGCTTAGCCCCAACTAACACAAGCTGAACTTGAAAGCAGAACCACATGCACACAGTTTATATTTCAAGCCCACTCCAGCAGTCACATGGGGAACTCATACAGAATCTGGAGACCTAAGCCTGGCGGAAGGCATCCAATATGGGCACATACCCTCATGCCCATATAGAAGGGGATGACAGTGACTCGAATGTTCTCAGTTGTTTCCCGGTGGACATCAGAGAGCTCCAGCCAGGGGTGATTCTTTTCTTGCCAAGCCCGCAGTGTCTCCCGAGCCACAAAAGGGGGTGCTGTGGTAAGAAAGAACTGGTTAGTCCAGACCAGAGTCCAGAGCCTTGCACCTACTCTTCAACTGTCTGTCCTGGAAAACTCTTCCCAAAAGTGGTCCAGGTAATCAAGACACCCAAACATGAAGCAAAAGCACAAGGGGGAGAAAGAGCAGAGTTGTTGGGCCTAAGTGTAAGCCCTGAGGGGTATGTGGCATCCTGGGAGAAGAAATGGCTTGGAGTTAGGAATCGTGGTTTCCCAACCTTGCTCTGCCACTGACAACCATGAGTCACTTCTCATCATCCATGAGTGTCAGTTTCCTGCTGTCAGGCAGAGAAATTAACCATCTATATACATGGCAACTGTAAGGAGAAGTTATATAGGGTTGGCCACAGCTTCTCTTCTGTACTGCTCTCTTGAATAAAGGACCCTCCTATTCCAGTTTCCCTTCCTGACAGAAATTACCTTTTGTCTGGTCATACAGAAGAAACCTTTCAAAGAGTTCGTGTTGGATGGGAACCTGATCAGTAGAAGTATAGGGGAGGATGTCTTCATGGCTTACGTAGTCTAGGCCTGATAAAAAGAGATAAAAATTGAAACTTACCTAACAGAGAAAGAACCAGGGCTGTGAAGAGACAGTTCCTGGCTTGTCCTGGGGTGGGACACCCACAGCACCACTGCACTCAGCAGCATCATCCCTCCAGCAGATAAAAGGGTATCAGTTCCTCTCCCTGAGATACACCAGACCCCTCCTTGATAGGTACCGTTCAGATGCTCACTACTCACCTGGGATGGCATAGAGGGCCCGGCTGTCGTCATGGTTAGCTAAGAAAGTCACAGCTTCTGTCTGAGATCTCTGAGACTAAGGCAAGAAGCAAGTCAGAGACTTTCTAGTTCATTATGCAGTGCTGAGGACTTGGGGCCCACTATTGAGCTGGGTTCTATCTGGGTCCCTCTCCCTCCTTTTTTTCCCATCAGGGTTTAGCCCTTTCCCATGGAGAAGAACCCCAGACCCAGACATATTGCTTACTTACTATATGTGGACAGTCTCGGGCATCAATCAGCACCTGATAGTAAGTGTGGGTTTTGCCTTTCACCTCCTTAGAGCCATGGCCCGCTGGGTTCTCTGATCTACGGGGTAAAAGCAGCCCAAGATTACCCAAAGAAAAACAGAAGCAGTGTCTGCCCCAGCCCCCTACCATCTCCTTACCTAAACACACTGGTGCCTAATCTGAAATGGCCTTAGCAATGGCCAGGTACCTGCTCGGGGACATCCCTGCCCGGCCACACCCCAGTCTGTAGCAAACAGTGGAGTGCAGAGGACCATGGCACATGGGTAAGTCTGCCTTACTCTTCAGTGTCTCTTAGAAGAAGGGAGCTACATCAAGAAAATCAAATTGCTACTCCAAGGTCCTGGAGTCTAGAATACCACCACTCTTCTCACATTTCAGAGATTGGGATCATTTAATAGAGACAGATTTTTTTTTTAAATATACTATAGTGATGAGAAGCGATCAAGGGAAAGATTTTAACTCAACATTAAGAAATCAAGACAACCAGTCTTCCAAATCCCCTCCCAGTACTTGTAATGAAAACTGAGAGTAACGTGGAAACATCCTGGGAAAGCTTAAAGGAAGGCTTTGGTTTAAGACCGTCACTGGCACTCAGCACTTGTCTCCATGGGTATCGGTACAAGGGAAGTACTCAGGGGCTTTTCTAAGGCCCAGAGGATGCAATCTTCACCCCTGGGGCCCTTATTACATACATCTACTATGAGTCAGGCCTCCTCCTGAAGATATAAGACAGAATGACAGGGAAACTTACTTTTCAGGAGCTGCAGAAGCCACATCCCGATCATATAGTCTGGCCTGCCAGGGAAACAGGACAACACCTCGGTAGCCAAAAACACTGTGGAGAAAAAGCTGGGGAGGAAAGGGGCACCAGTGAGAGGGCAGACCAGCATGTCTAGGCAAGTGAGGCTAGACCACTAGTGGTACAAGCGGGAGCAACTCCAGCACAAGGTCCTATCACTCTTCCCCTTGAACTCTGTCACCCACCCACCCACCCAGTTTTAAAATACTTGATCTCGCTCTTCACCTGGCTAACCTCTACTCATCCTTTAGGCTGTAGCTTAGGACTCTAGGAAACCTTCCCTGAGCTCCTTTCCACTCAGCACAAACACAGCCATCAACCATTTACACATCGTGAACTGTTTTCTAGATCACAAACTCAATGAAGGCACTGCTTTCACATTACCCCACTGTACAATGCCCAGCCCATCGTAGTCATATGTAAAAGTACAAAAAGGTGTTGAACAAAAAGTACTTACCTGCATGGGGCCTAAATCCAAATCAGTGGATCTCGCACAAAGTTGATACAGAAAAAGAACCTTAACTAGTTCAACTGTGACAAAGATCAAAGGTGTGATTTTCTGAAAGCTCCCTCCCTCCCTCCACTGACTTCCCACCATCCACATTTTACAATTCTTCAGCAACCTGGCTCTCTCCACACTACAGTCCAGTCATCTTTGTCTATAGTAACTTAGAAAGAGAACCTACTGATAGATGGAAAAGCACTCAAAATCAGGAAAATAGAAAGCCAATCTTAAAAATTTGTCATTCTGGTCTGATCTACCCACTAACAGTGACAAAATTCACTTCACAAGGATCACCAGTTACTCCTTATCCTGGCCCTGCACAACCTGGGGCATCGTGTTCCCTTACTGCTCCTAAAAATGGGGCCCTACCCTGTGAAGAGGTAGAAAGGAAAAAGAAAAGACAGAAAACTGTAACATTCAAGCCTATAAGTAAATCTTGATGCTTTCAGAAACAGAAACACTATGAAAACAGAGATGACCCAGGGTGGCACTCACCTGCCCAGTCTCATATTTTCCATTCTGTTTTGGCACCTCAAACACACCAACTGTCTCCAAAACTTTGCCCTCTGGTCGGTTTCTGATCAGGAAAGAAAAGAAGCAATTGAAAACCTGAGGTAATGGTACCTATCCTGCAGGAGAAGCTATTAGGATAATGAGAGGCCAGGGCAATGACAGCAGGGCAACAAGGTGAGATGAAGCAGGTAACTCACACCACAGAGATTCTGCCTTTTCCTCCCTTGTAGCTCAACCACAGGTCCTGCCTGTGTTAGGTCTCACTGCTCCCTAATCATCTTCTCTTATTCAGCATTTCTCATATCATGCCTTCAGACCCAGCATAATTATACCTTCTGACCACGACTTTCCCTAACCCACCTTCCTGAGCATTTTAACTGTCTTTTCCATCTGCCATTTCAGTTAAAACTCTGACCCCATGTCTTATCTCCATAAGAGACTGGAGATTCCCTGTGAGCAATGCCTGTGTCTGACTAGCCTGGGTCCCCTGCAGAATCTAGAAATGTTGAAAAAAAAATCAATTTATTTTGTGTTACAATTCCATGTCTATCTCTCCATCTCTCCCTCTAAATTACAATCCTCACCCTACCCTTAAATGGCTTAATCGAATCTAGACTGCTCATGGTACTCTCTGCAGGTCACCTACTAGTCAGTGTTCCATCGGATTTGTATCAATTTTTCACAGTCTTAAATTGCAGAGCTATCCTCTCTCCCCAATATCATTATATAACCCGTCATTAAAACATGAGTTATCTCAGGGACTTCGCTGGACAGAGCTGCCCTTTCTAAAGTGGACCTCTGAAGCACTATTGTTCTAACCAATTTCGGGGATGTGCACCTTATGCTTCAATATGATCTGCCAGTCCCTTCCCTAGAGACGCTGCTCACACCATCCCCAGGGCCTCAAGCCCTCTTCCCCAAAGCAGAGAGAACCAGTCACCCCAAGGTCACAGTAAAAGCTAGGACCCACGCAAGGCCCATACACAAGAGTCCCGTTTCCCACCTCCAGCATCTCTTCCAGGGAGGCTTTGACCCATATCCGGAGGGGGGCGTCTGAGTCAAAAGCCCCAGAGCTGAATCATAAGGAGAGCACTAATGGCGCCCAGAAGCCCCCCTACTCAGGAAGGCAGGATTCGCTCTGGGAGGGTTACTAAGTTCCCCGACAAGACAGCCCTGCACAACCCAGGCTCTGCGCCGCGCTCTGCCTTTGCTTCTGGCACAAATCCCAGGCAGGATAGGTCGCTTCCCTGCGCGGGACCTCTCCAGAGTCGAACTCCCATCACCCTCAGCCGACCCGGCGTCCAGATCTCCTCAGTGGCCGAGAACATGCTCCCTGGCCGCTGGGCCCGGCCCCCGCGCTCAGTCCCTCACCGGGACGAGAGGTGCCTCCGCGTCGTCGTGGTCGCAGCTGGCATAATGGCCCCCGCTCCACCTGCCGCACAGAGTGGCCTCGGTCCCCGGGTCCCGGTCAGCGACCGGGACCACCAGCGGCTGCCCACCGTCAGGGCCCGCCGGGCCACACAAGCTGCCATGTCCGGCCCGAGCGCCCCGCTCGGCTGCTGACACAGGGCCCGACCCGCGGCCGGGCGGCGTTCCGCCCCCGCCCCACACTGCCCCGCGCCGCGGCCCCGCCCCCTTGAACCTCTGCCTTGCCCCGCCCTACCGCTTGAGTTCAGGGCTACTTCCGGCGCACGGCACACGGAAGTCGTAGCGCGGCATCACCTGACGGTAGCTTCGGGGAGTCATGGCGTCTCGCCTTCTGGCTGGCGAACGGCTAGTACGCGCTTTGCGCCCCGGTGGAGAGCTGGAACTGGAGCAGCTGCCCCCGAAGCTGCGGGCAGAACTTGAGGAGGCGCTGGAAGAGAAGCACAAGGCTGGTGATAGCTCCGGTGGCCCCGCACGCCTGATTCCCTTCCGCCTGATCCGGGAACTGCACCGGTACCTGAGAGAAAGGGGTGAGAGTCTTGCCAACTTTAGCATCTTCCTCATGGCGATCCATCATTCGCCTTCTTCCGCTGACGGTCACCCAGCCAGTTGAATAGTCGCCTCATAGAAGTGTCGGGCAACCCTTTACTTTCACAACTTCCCTGGGAATTTATCGTGAATAACAAATTCACCTCTGCAGTCTCTGCTCTCTTTAGTTGCCACTTTCAGGCCCGGGTTGCCCGCTGAGCCCTGAAGAAATCCAAACTCTAACCCAATACCATTTCCTGTTTCATAGGTTCAGTTTCTTTCAAGCCATGTTAGACATGAATTGAGCATAATGAACGTGTCCTGTTTGGGAATCTGAATTTCTTTTCATCCAAAAAGCAAGAGTGATCAAATCTGTTGAAAGATCTGAACTGGGAATAACCTCATGCGTTCTGTCTCCTAGCTGTGGTCCAAATTCCCTTTGGACCGTTTCTCCCTCCTCAGCCTCAGTTCCTTTCATTGTAAAGGGAAGGACTAGAATAAATTGGTGTGTAAGATCTTTTTCCAGAATTAACATAATCTAACCAGAAGTGCAAAGAACAGACTGCTCAACTGCTAGAATTGGAAAAGATCTTAATCCCGTAGGTATCCTCTTAATATTAAGCATCAATATGACTGGCTCTTATTTGGGACAATTCTTTTTTGGCCACAGAGGAAACAAAGGCAAATGCAGGTGACTTGTGTGCTAGGTGTGACATTGGCAGGATAATTAAAAGCTGACAGTTGAAATCAGCTATGCAGCTTTAGGAGATGCTCATGTGGAATTGTTCTAGACTCTTCCCAAATAAAAGTGTTTCTGGGGATTGAGTGATACAGGAATGGCTGTATTTTATTTTGAAAGAGTAGAAGAGGTAGTCTATTTTCTGATATTAATCCTTCAGCCTCAACTTTTTGTATCATTATGTTTATGGAAATCTTTTCTTCCCAGATTCCTCCCTCTACCTTCATGAGCTCCTAGAAGGCAGTGAAATCTATCTCCCAGAAGTTGTGAAGCCTCCTCGGGTATGTAAGGGATACATTTGTGAGAGTGGGTGTTGTTGCACCATATGATAGTGATCTTAGATTGTATTTGTAATAGATTGAAATTTATGAATCATCCCATGGACTCAAAGATTTGTCTTTTTTTTTTTGATACTAGGTCTCGCTATTTTTGCCTGTGGAACCGCAGGCTCGCATTGCCCGGGGTACCACAGACTCAAGCAGTCCCCAGCCTCAGTTTCCCGGGTAGCTGGGATTTTTACAGGCATACGCCACCACGCCCAGCTATTTTTTGGGAACTAGGTGTCGCTATGTTGCCCCGAGCGGGACTCTAACCACGATCCCTGGTCCCTGCTGGGGCTTCCTAGGCTGCCATATACAGGCACGCGCCACTGTGCCCGGCCAAAGATTTGTCTTTTAAAACCTTGGAGGTGGTGTGAGAGAATCAGATAATGTCCTCCTGGGGAAAATTAAAACACTTACCTCCTTCAAAATAATGGTTCTCATAACAGTGGAGGTAGAACTGGTACATGGAGCTGGGCGTGGTGGCACGTGTACAATCCAAGCGCTGGGAGGCAAGAGGCTTGGGATCCCTTGAGTTCACAGGTTTGAGACTACCCTGGGCAACATAGCAAGACGTGGTCTCAAAAAAAGGGGGGAGGGGGAACCTGGTACATGGGTTTTCCAGCACCGTAGCAGTACTTTGTTCACCAAAACCAGTGATTGTGACATACTTCCTAGTTTTGTCTCATTTGGTTTTTTCTGCCTTAGAATCCAGAACTAGTTGCCCGACTAGAGAAGATTAAGATACAGCTGGCCAATGAGGAGTATAAACGAATCACCCGTAATGTCACCTGTCCGGTAAGGGTCTGGTCTTCAATACTTGGACTGAGTAGCCCCTAAAAACTGGACACTGCATTGGCAAAAGGTACAGAGGGAAGAAATAAGACGGAAACTTGGTTTGTATGCTGTTCAGGAACCATGGAAGCCCTCTGCTGCCTACAGACCAAATAGAATTTCCAACTCATTCACTGAAACTCTGACCTCAGATGGCAACTTATTCTTGAAAGTTATAGAGATAGGAATGATCTTCGGAGTATTTATTGTGACAGGGCCCTACTATTCTGTAACATGCTCTTGCCCTGGAACAGAAAAGGGGCAGATAGGTACTAGGAACCTATGTTCTTTTTCTGAAATGCTTGATCTGTGACCCAGAAAAGAATACAACTGGCCCCAGACAAAAGAACCTACAGAAAAGGCAGAGTTAATGTGTTGGGGAATAAAGAGAACTGAGCCCAGACTGACAGAAGAATACTCTCTTGACTGCCTGCCACAGAGCTGCTTCCATTCTGAGAGCTTTTTTTTTTTTTCCTTTTCCCCAGGACTCAAGGCATGGTGGGACTCTCAGTGACCTGGGAAAGCAAGGTGATGTGCTAGAAATCAGGCTGCTAAGGCCGCTCCCTGGGATGGGTCAGTTTGGCACTCCTTCCCTCCTTAGTACTCTGGGTTTAAGCCTGAGCAATTCAGGTTTGCTGTTTGAGGGGCATCTAGTTGATGAGAGGAATCTGGGGATAGAGATGGCCAAGAGTGCCTTCTGGAGGACGCTGGCCTAAAGGTTTCTTCCCTGGACTCCTTCCCAAAGTGAGGTCAGTGAAGGCTCTGGTCATCACCATCTTCAATTTCATCGTTACCGTGGCAGCTGCCTTCGTCTGTACTTATCTTGGAAGCCAATATGTCTTCACAGAAATGGCCTCGGTGAGTAGGCAGGGTACCCTAGATGGGGGTTTAGTTTGAAAATTAATACATTAGGTGTTTATGCAACAAATAAGAGGAACATTTGAGCTTTTCGACATTCGGGAGAATGCAGGTGTCGCCCCCCCCCCCCCCCCACTAAGTGTGGTTCTCTCCCTCTCTACAGCGGATACTGGCTGCTCTGATTGTCGCCTCTGTGGTGGGTCTGGCTGAGCTGTATGTCATGGTGCAGGCGATGGAAGGAGAGTTGGGAGAGCTTTGACTGGTGCTTCATCAAAGTTTGGAGATGGTTTTGGAGCGTTCCTAGCTCCCAGCTGCAAATCACTGACTCTCAGTGAACTTGTCAGTATCTATTCTCAGCTCTGGTTAGCCAGCCAGCCATCTGTGATCCTTAGGGGAAGACTCATCCTCTGAATGAGTCCTTTTACTGGGAGGAGCCAGGAAAAAGAAACAGAAGAGGAGCCAGGCAACAACGGAAAATAACTGATCTCTTGGTACTTTCTGAAGTATCATTCACCTGCTGCCTGTCTGCCTTCTCCGGTTCATCGTGAGCACTGACTACTGGGGTTGGGTTTTGTTTTGTTTTTTTAATTGAATGTAAATAGTACCCAGACCTCCCTAGAAGTAGGCTAGACTACCTTGAACTTGGCCAGGTGTATAAATTGTCGTTCTCATTCCACATAATCGATGCAGACTGTACTTAAGATCAGAAACCTCCAAGAAAGCAGGAGTAAATCCCTTTGTCCACTCTGTTGGAAAAGATACCCAATCAGAGACCGCCAAATGGGAGACAGAATGGTGGAATTAGAAGTAAGGCAGCTACTTTTTGAGGTCTTAGTTCTTTATTCATTCTCTTCCTTTCAGTTGTTTATTGATTCTTCCTGTCTCTACTACTCACCAACTCTCCTTAAACTTTCCATCTTTTTATCATTCTTTCTCTGCCTCCAAAAGTGAAAACGACTTAGGTGGCAAAACATTATGTCTTTTCGTTGTAAATCTCTTGTGCTTATTTATGGGTAGTGTATCCCTACTGTGGATTTGCTCTATCAATAAAGGGGGACATTTTTTGTAGACAGAGACTTTTTCAAATTTAACAATTATAAACTATATATAAATATGAATAAACAAATGTATATATTCACAGCACATGCATCATGAATATGAACACATTGTTAATACAGGATATTTTATGTGGGCTCTTAAACACACCTGCCAGAGTGAAAAATTGTGTAAATATTCACGATGGACAGTTAGACATGCTTTTTTGTCTTCACAATAGTCTTGAAGGTTGGGAAAAAAATGGTTTTAGGCCCCTCTTTCCAAATAACAAAAATAGGCTGAGAAAGATCAAATGACTGGGTGTGGTCCTTCCCCTGTGAAATGGAGCTAGGTAGTCCTGAAGTCTCTGTGTGCTGGTAAACTTCTAAGAACTTTGATTAGCGGTACAATGATAGAATTTGTATGAGGCACTTGCAAATGATATCAACACTACTTATTTATCCAATGAATATTTATTGCACCCAGCGTGCACTTACTTCAGTCTGACAGTACAGACACGCGGAGACTTTCATATTTCCGAGAACTGTTCAGAATCTGCTCCTAACGATAGACTTGGTCTTTCTGTTTGTTCTCTGTGTGGGTTCTTGTCGTACTCTTCCATTCTTGGAAATAATATAGTCACTGGCTCAAAAGACATTTCCTCTTCCTCAACCATGTTTGCCAGTTTCTTCTTGATACATAGCAAGTCAGCCTTTCACAGCAGTATGCCGCATGAGAGAGTAGAAAGATTTAGGCTCTCTGTTCAACAGTAGATCACTTGACTGAGAAATCATAGGGCTTTTATTGTTAGTCGGCAAAAGTGTCAGGTGTGAAAAAAAAATACAGGGGGCATTCTACAGTATTTCTAGCAACCCAGGTTGTTGGAAGTTGATTAAAAAGGTACATGTAAGCTTAGAGATGACTCCTGGCAGTACTTGTACCTAAACTCTGTTTTGGACCAGGGTACCCATGTACCCTGAGCTTTCACATTCCCTATTCTGGATTTAAATTGGAAGACTTCCAGTTTTAGAAAAAGAGCAGGCTGCCTCAAACTGCTGCTAGCCCAGGGCATCATGTCATGCTACGATTGGACCATTCCACACAGACCACTTTCACAGGGCCTCAGGCTCTGTGTCTACACAAAAGCCAACAGACTTCTGCAACATTGAGCACTTAAACTGAGAGCTGCTATTTGAGTCTAACACTGCTAACTTATGGGGATAGGTGGAATACCCAGTTCCTGCCAAGGTAAAAATGGTCACTGTGCAAGGTGATTTCCATCTACAAGGGCAGAGTTAGGAGTAGGAATCTGGTGGCCTAGTCTCCACATGAAAGAGAATTCTATCTCAGCACTTCCTCTGTTTGCTTTTATTCATGCAGTCTGAGTCTACCTTCCCAGAAGAAAAGGGGAGTATTTATGGACAGTTTTGACAAGTCACACCATGTGAAGCCCTTCCCCTACATTATTCTCATTTCCAAACACAAGTATAATCCACAGTTTTCAGGCCCATAGACTTTCAGACAATTACAGGATAATACATGAAAGCCAGGATTTGAAGACAGCCCCAACCCCATTGCACTTTTCCTGTGTTTTTCTGAAGCAGAAGAGCTAAAGTGGAGAGAGCTGAAAGTGTCCTGAAAGCTGTGAAATTAGGAGCAGGGGAGGCTCACATCTCCACAGCCAGATACCTAAATCCTTCAATTTACTGTCGCTCTAATCCTGACAGGCCTGGGTAATGCTTCCCACCCAGAATTCCTGGCCCTATTTAGAGATTAAGTGATGACAATAGGGCCGGGCACGGTGGCTTGTGCCTGTAAGCTTCAGCCTATGAAGTGGCCGGGGCTAGGGATCGCGGTTCGAGTCCCGCCTGGGGCCCGTAGCGAGACCTAGTTCCAAAAAATAGCTGGGCGTGGTGGCATGCACCTGTAATGCCAGTTACCTGGGAAGCTGAGACAGGATGGCTTGAGTCTGTGGTACCCCGGGCAACGAGAGCCTGCGGTTCCACGGGCAAAAATAGCGAGACCTAAAGAAAAAAAAAAATGAAGACAAATTTCAAAAGCAGACAACCCTCATCCCCATTATTTGCATCATGGTGATCCAGATTAAGGTATGAAGTTTGGTTTTTATTTAGAGATTAGTTGGCATTACCAATGATGTTTGCATCAAAACCCAACGTTCCTGCACACATAAATCTGTGAGGTGGTCTTCATAATTGTGAAAATTAAGTCAAGCCCTAGACTCCTATTACGACTTTATTACTTTAATATCACTTCCTCTTCAGATTCATTTGTCCAGGTGGTTGGAGGTCAAGAGGGAGCCGTGAAGGGTCTGAAATTTGTCCCCAGTAGTCTAAAATTAGGTCCTTCCTAGCTGACTTATTAAGGTAGTGTCACCTTCAGGTGAGTCAGATGCCAATTCTCTAAGAAGAATTAGTGAACTCTGGAGAACACAGTTCCTACCTCTTGCAGACATAATGGGCATGCATCCCAGAAGGGGCAGGGTGCTAGGAATCAGAAGCCAAACCTCGGGTACACAATAATGCAATAATGTAATATAAATATATATGCAAATTTTAAAAAATTTTTTAAAATAAAAACAAGGGTCAAAAAAAAAGAAGCCAAACCTCATCTAGCCTGACGAGTAGTTGGAGGGAGGGATCCCTGAACTAAACTTCCTACTAGAGAATTCCCTGGTGTAAAAGGAAGGGGTAGGGAGTTCACTTAGATGCTCAATCCTAGAAGGTACAGGGTAGGCTACAGGGGCCACAACTGCAAGTTCTGGACCTCAGTTAGGAGTGGTCAAGGTGGGTGACGCTGGCTGAGGTGTAGATGAGGTCAGACAGCCTGCCCAGTGAGGTCTGGGGAATGGGGAGTAGTTTGCTCTGAGAGAAGACAAAGCCCTGATGCCCCAGCCATCCCTGCCCTGGGCAGAAGCTTGAAGGTAGACAGGAAGTATGTGGGCACACTAAGGTGCACTGGACTGTGCTGTGGGAGGGTGAAGACTGACCTAGTGTTTGGGGTTCCCAAGACTCCTGTAATGCATCTGGGAGAGGACAGGATCTCCCGAGGGGCATAGGCCTCCAGGCTTCCTGGAGTCTCTTGACCCAGTTGTCTGGAACCACACCTGGTTAGGAAAAAGGAAGTCCTCTGGTTGCAGCATCTCCTCCCTTCAGGTACAAAGAAATAGAATGGAGACAGCATTCCTAAGAGCAGTGTCTGGGTTGAGCCCAAAAGTCATATGTGTGAGACTGTCCCAACCCTGAGAGGGAGTTGTTAAAGCTCACCTGTTTCTTGACCTCAGGAAGGCAGGTGATGTGGGCCAGGTGCTCACAGGTGCCGATGTTTGGATAGGGCTCTGCTGCAAATACCAGCTCCAGTTCCAGCAGCTGCCATCTGATAAAGATGATCCACTTTCTCTGGTAGGTACCTAGTCCGCTCATGTGGCCTGTGAGTCAGACAAGGCTGGGCTCCCTGTATGAGCCTCGACCCCAGTCTCAAAGCCCCTGCTCTCCAGCCCTCTTCAAACTCTTCACACACCCCCATCCTTCCCCTGCCCATCTTTGCCCCATCTTGTCGCCTCTTGGAGATGTGTGCACAGAGCTGGCTTTGGGGCTGACGCAGGGTGAGGAGTGAGCCACACTAAGGCTGTGTCCACACTAGCCCCACTGTTGTGAGGCTCTATCCTCCTCAGTAGCAGTCCACCTCCAGGTGGGGCGAGGCCCTGCTCAAGGCTGGCAGAGACGTCCCAGAGGAAAGAGTGGAGGCCAGGGCCAGTGTTGAGGTGTTAAGGGTAAGAGTGGGACAAAAATTTCATGGTCGTTTCTCCAAGACCTCATAGAGGAAACTGGTCTCAGCCACCGTCCTCCATCTACAAACTGGCAATCTGTGTCTGAAATTCTGTACTTGACTTTTTTCCCAGTGCTCCCTGTGCTCAGCTGCCCCTGGTGCTGGCTGCCTCCAGGTGTGTGTGTTGAGTCCTCCCACACAAGTGAGGGCCAGGCTAGTGACACTGGAGAGGAGGAAGGGAAAGGGCAGCAGCAGATGAGATAGAGTCACCCCTTACAGCAGGGCTGGGGAAGGGATGTCATGACCAGATCATTCTCCAGCCTGCTTCAGAGCTTAACCTGCCTAGCCCTTCCCTCTTGTCCCCTGAGAGGCACCAAGACACTATTGTGGTGTCTTAAGAAAGATGTTTTTGTTTTTACAGCAAGCGGAAGTTCTCTGGGTCACTTTCCTAAGAAAAGTGGGTGCATTTGAGTTTTCTGTCTGCCCCTCCGTGGGGTTCCTAACTCAATCCCCCAGCCCCACACCAGACCCAAGGCAGGGACTCCAAAGAATGACCCATCCTGGGTGTGGGTTTGGGGCACATAGTGACCAGTTCCCTAGGGAGAGACACTTGGGTGCCTGAGCTATTCCAGATTTGGGATCAGCTGAGCCTGAACCCTATCACCTCCTGCTCCTTTTTTCCTTCTAAGACCATAGCTCAGAGAGGCAAAGCAAGTCAAGGGGGGAGGTCTGGTTACAAGCATCTGTCAGGATGCTTGGCTCCTGTTAGGCTGTTGAGAGCTGCTTAGTGCAGGTGAGAGGCTGGCACTCACAAGGTCCACCCTGAGCCACTACTCTTCCAGTTTGCTCAGCAGGTCTAAGGCCAACACAGGCTGGACATGAAGATTCTTCTCCGTCTTCTCCCCCGAAACCACCCAGCAGCCCATCTTCCCCTCTACCCAGGCAGATCCCTGCCTCTTGTCTACCCAGTGAGGATAACAGCCTTAAACTCGAGACCAAGGGATCTTTATTGGGATGGGAGGAGGAGCTTGGGGAAGGGGACAGTGGAGGATCCAACTGTGCAGGCTTGGATGCCTACTTGTCGCCAGGGTCTGGGCAACCCAGCCAGTACTGGGCAATGGAGCGTGGGTAAGGAGGGGTCACAGTGTCCACACGCCGTGTGCGAAGGTTGACTCGGTAGTACTTGTCTGGAAGAGAGGTCAGGGGAGATGTAAATGAGAGGCAGCCTGGCCTGGCCCACTCCTTTCCAGAGAAAGCTGCCTGGGTATCCCGGAAGGGGAGGGTATGTGCGTTCAGCTCGGGTCGCCTGCCTGACTTTAAGGAGTCACTGTCCTACGACTGTTCCGCCCACAGGGACCAGGCCCAGGTAGGAAGACCCTGCCAAGACCAGTCATAGAGGGGGCAGGGGCTCCCACCTCCTGAGAAGAAGTAGACGCTCTGGATGGGTTCACAAGTGGCAGGCACAAGCCAGTCCATATCATAGTCGTCATAATTGAAGAGTCCCAGGTCACTCTCCTCACTGGAGAACCACGACAGCCAGGCTGACCGGGATTGCCGGCGCCTGTTCTGGCTCTGGCCGCGGCCTCGCCCTTTGTGTGAGCGGTAACGCTTACGGGGCCGACGCTTAGACTTGGCCTTCTTGGCCCAGGAGGAACGGGGAGCTGAACCAGTGATGTAGATGTGCCCAGCCATGGCGGCGTCCACTCCCCCGGGAATCCCATGCCAGTCCCGGCTGATGAACTGGGCCTCTGCAGCACCACCTATGGCAGGCAGAGGGTTACTGGAGGGCCTGAGCCCTGCTCCCATCAGGGCTTTCAGGATTTACCTGGTGCTGATTGGTGGGCTGTGCCTTGCCCAAGGTCACACAGCAAGCTGGAGGCCGAGCCCAGCACCCTGGCCTTCCGACTGCATGTTCAGTTCCCTTCCCCCTGACCTTCCCCCACCATCTCACTCCCCAGCTGCTCCAGCCCAGCCCCTCCTGCTGCTGGTTGCACTGGGCAAAGTCCAAGGTGTGGGGTCCAGATGGAAGCACCTCCCCACAAAGGTCAACAGAAGCAAAGTCTGACCTGAGCAAACAGCTTCTGTTCTGTAGGTCCACAGCCCCTTCCAGTCACCCGGCCCCACCCCTACCCCAGACCCCATGCTCTTGAGGGCTCCCTCCATACCAGAGGGTCTGTCCCAGAAGAGAAGCTCAAAGATGCTCTTCCAGCTGTCCCGCTGCATCAGGGCAAAGTGTGCAAACACTGCTGACAGAGAGCTGCCTTCACACTCTTCCTGACTGGGCTGCTGCTGGAACGTGTACTCCCAGTACTGTTTCCCTGGGGAGCAGGGCAGCTGGCATCAGAAGGGGTGTGCATGAACAGGATTGGAAGGCCCAGAAGCTGTTGAACCTAGGAGCTCCTGGCACAGGAGGGGCAGTGAACAGAATCAAGCCTGTCCTGGGTGAAGTGAAGAACAGGCAGCTCCACCACCTGCTCCTTCTGCCCCTCTGCCCCACCCCGAGTACCCTTGAAGAAGTAGGCCCGCTCCTGTCCACTGTAGCTGTGAGCCGGGAGGGCCAAGGCTGCATCCACATCATTAGGAATGCCGCTGAAACCATCAGAGATGTTGCGGGGGTAACCAAGGTCCAGGATACCATCCTCAAAGCGCCAGTACTGACTACCCTGAGGGGTAAGGGAGAAGTGAGAGCGGCTGGCTGGAAACAGGCAGGGTCCCTCTCCCACACCAGCTATTCCCAACTCCAGGCTTGTCACCAGCACCCGGAGCCTGGAACTTCCCTTTCTCAAAGAGCCCCAGACATTCACCACAGGTCCGGACCCAGTTTTTTTTACCCACTCTGGTCCTGGGCGCAGCTACCCTCAACCTTGACCCACAACCCATGGGCCTGGCACCTTGAAGAGGTAGGTCTTCCCCTGACAGTTGATGCGGGTGAAGGCAGCATCAATAGGGCCCTCGATGCCCCAGACGTCTTTGATAAGTTTGGGGTAGCCAGGCCTTACTGCCTTTTCATCCAGCTCATAACAGTACCGCCCTAAAGTGGAAGAGGCTGTGTGAGGAGGGGATATTCCTGGGGCAGACCCCCCCCACCCCAAGACTACCCCCAGGAGTCACCTCGGAAGGCAAACAGGGAACCGTTCTTGAGATCAGTGAAGGCATCAAAGGGCTTCCCACTACACAGGTCCTCTGCTGGGGATTCAAAGGTGTCTTGCTCAGTGGTCTCGGGCCCTAGGATCCCCACTTCAGGTATCAGGGGCCCTGATTCCATCACTGGGATCCACTGTCCAACTCCTGGGACCTCTAGTTGAGAAGTCCCCTCAGGCTGGACCTGCAGGCCAGGGCTCTTGGTAGAGGTCACCTGCTGCTCATGGATGGTGGCGTTGTCTTTGCCATCAATATAGTCATAGGTCCCGTACTCATCTTCTGGCAGAGTGAAAACATCCCCACGAGTCACTGCAAGGCAGAGTGGATGGGGGTGAGTTTCCAGCTGCAGAGGGAACCCCAAGCCCACCCAGCCACTCTGAACGCACCTTTGGGCTTGCACTCCGTGTCGTAGTCAGCACAGCAGCTCTGGTAGTAAGAGCAGAGCTCGTCACACTGACACTTCTTGTCCGCATTGAAGCCCTCGGTACAGCGGCCCTTGCAGGACTCTGCGGGGAGGGAGTGTTAGTCGGCACAGCCAAGCCCAGGCCACCCGCACCCATCCTGCACTGGCCAGAGTGGCTGCCAACACCCGCACCTTGGTCAGCCAGAACCACCCACGCCAGTAAGGCCAGTATCAGAAGAGGCCTGGGCAGCGTCATGGTGGGACCTCTAGCTGCGAGCCAGGCAAACTGGGCTCTTCTTTCTCTTTGCTCTGATGCCTAAAGAAGGGAGGGAGAGACAGAGGGTGGGAACCAGAGAAGCCCAGCTGCCTTTTCTACTGTTCTGTTTGCTCAACCTCTGTCCCAACCTCCAGGGCCCCAGCCCCAGAGACTGCTGCCCCAAAGGGTCACATTTTTGGAACTCAGGGCCTGGGAGTATTGCAAATAGGATCCTTGCCAAGCTCAAGGTCATCTCAGGAAGGGAATAGCACTGGGGGTCTGGAGGACAGGAAAAAGACCCACTCTGCCACTAACTGACCGTGTGACCTTACAAAAACTGCTTTATACCGCTGGGCATGGTGGCACATGCTTGTAAGCGGCAGCCTAGGAAGCCATGGCGGGGACCAGGGATCGCGGTTCAAGTCCGTGTAGGGAGACGTAGGGAGACCTAGTTCCAAAAAAATATAGCTGGGTGTGGTAGCACGCACCGGTAATCCCAGCTACCTGGGAAGCTGAGGCTGGGGATTGCTTGAGTCTGTGGTACCCCGGGCAACGTGAGCCTGTGGTTCCACGGGCAAAAATAGCGAGACCTAGTCTCAAAAAACAAAAACAAAAACTGCTTTATACAACTTGGTTTTCTTTTCAGTAAAAGCACCTGTCTAGTGGGGTGCTGAGAGGTTACAAGAGCTCAAGCAGATAAAATACCCTGTGCCTGGAGTATCCCCAACATCATTCCCCATAAATGATTATTGATCAGTGATCTGTTTGATTTGGCACATTCTAGACTGGGTGACTCATGCATGGTTGTGTATTTAGGGCAGTGGAAGGGAGGGCGCAAAGGGGAGGGCTGGTAAGGACTGTGGGGAAGTTGTTTTTTTCAATCACTGAAGAATAAAGGCTTGTTTCTGGGTTCTTCTCTTGGATGTATGGATTTTCCCAAGCTGGTTTTCGCAGTACAGGAAATGGTGAATGCTAACTCTTTGGGCTGGCTCTATTCCATCTCTCCTCCTGGGAGGGCCACTCTCTGTCCCGATGTCTCCATGCTCAGGCTCCCCATCAGTAAAGACCAGCTAGTTTGCCATACTTTTAGACTCAGTGACAAGTAGGAGAAAGAACTTCCATGCCCAGAAAATGTCTGGTTTTCATGCTCACAAGGGTCCACAGACCTCTTGAAGCCCTCCCACCACCTGGAGGAAGTGATCCGCCATTCTCTGCTTCCAGTTGACTTAATGGGGTGGGGAGGGGGGAGGGGGGCTGTCAGTGGCTTTGAGCAATCTCAACGGATTCGGCTGCTAAAAGGGAACGCTGGTCACTACCTCTAGGCTTGACGAGACAACTGAGAAAGAGGCATAAAAGGGCCTCTTAAGAATTGTACAAAACCTTTTATTATGGTTGCCTTAACCTCTAGTAGGCGCGGGGACACACTCAGCGATGGTGACCCCACATTCCAGTATCTCGGGGAGACAGAAAAACGCGCTCTCGCTTTACCACTTGCCCGGGTGTCCAGCGGCTGGAGGCCAGCGAAGAGTCCGGGCGGGGCTCTGGACGTGGCGCAGGGTGGCGCTCCGCAGGCGGCAGGGGAGGAGCCCGCGAGGCCCGGAGTCGCCGCGGCGTCGGCTCTGGGTCCTCAGCTGTTTGCGGGCGGGGCCGCTGCAAAGCATCTCTCCTCTGGCGGATCCCCAGCTGCAGCCTGCCTTTGTTCTGATTGCTGCCTCCTCGAGCGGCGGGCGCCTGGGTCCGTCCCTCACCTCCTGCCTCTCCCTGCTCGCCTCCTGCCTCCGGCCAGTCGCCGCTTCATCCTCCGCTGGGTCCCAGATCCTGCCTCCCCTTCTCCCCTAAGCTTCTGGCCAGCCCTCTTGCCTGGTTCCGTTCTCTCCGTCCCGCCCTGCCGCATCTTCAGGCCCCTGGTTCACTCGCGGATCCCCCTTTTCCCCAGGTCCGGGTCGTTCCGCCCGGCCCCGCCCCTCCAGGCCGGGAATGTCCCCCGCAGCCCCGCACCCATGGTCCTGACTCTTCTCTCCGCCTACAAGCTGTGCCGCTTCTTCGCAATGTCTGGCCCTCGGCCCGGCGCCGAGCGGTTAGCGGTGCCCGCGCCGGACCGGGGCGGCGGCGCGTGCCCATGGTGGGCCGCAGGCGGCCGTGGCCCCCGCGAGGTGTCGCCCGGCGTAGGCACGGAGGTGCAGGGCGCTTTGGAGCGCGCACTGCCCGAGCTGCAGCTGGCGCTATCAGGGCTGAAGCAGGCGAGCGGCGCGCGGGCGGTGGGCGCCGGCCTGACCGAGGTCTTTCAGTTGGTGGAAGAGGCCTGGCTCCTGCCGGCCGTGGGCCGCGAGGTAGCGCAAGGTCTGTGCGACGCTATCCGCCTGGATGGGGGACTCGACCTGCTGCTGCAGCTGCTGCAGGCGCCAGAGCTGGAGACGCGAGTGCAGGCCGCGCGCCTGCTGGAGCAGATCCTGGTGGCTGAGAACCGGTGAGGTTGCAAGACTGGGTGGGGGGAGAATGAGTGTTGGGGGCCAGCAGGGCGGTGCCTGGGTCTCCCGTGTGCCTCACCACACGTGTCTTTCGTGTGTCTCCTCACCAAATACCAGCTCTATATTCCCCTTGGATACCAGGGGGTCCACTTCACAAATAAGGGGAAAATGCGGCTTGGGGAAGTTTGGTATCTTGCCCCCGAGTCACACGGGAACTAATGATACAGACAGAGTTTACTCCCAGAGCTTGGCCGGTGAGGAGTCTCACGGAGGAGGAACGAAGAGGACAGGTGTCTGTCCCTGGTTCCGAGGATGGAGATGGGTTCTCATTGCCAACACCCCCTTCCCCAGGTCCACAGCCTTCCTCCCCACTGGTCTGGATGTCCTTCTCTACTACCTTCTTGCTGCCAGTGGGAGCACAGTGCCTAGAAAACTGGGCTCGGTGGTCTCCTCTTCCCTCTCCTCCGGTCTGAAATAAGTACAGACCTAAGGTTTACTTCTCTCCTTCATGTCACCCCTAAATCCATCTCCTGTTTCCTGCTTCCATATTTTGGTTCACATCACAGGATTGGAATGATCTCATTCTGCAGCTGCTAATGGGGAACAAAAGGTTTTTGGCTGGGATGGGTAGAATGGGGTGAAACGAAGAAATTAAGGCATGGTGCTAGGGGAGGTGCCAGGCAGTGTGTGCTTTCTACCCCTTCCACACATAGTGTCAAGATACAGAAGATAAGGTTCAGCTGAGGCCTGGCTGCCTCTTGAGATCTCCCCTGGAAGATGGTGCCTCCTGAGCCACTTACTGTCCCCTCTGACACCAGAGCAGACTGGTCTGTTATGCCCTAGTCTCGTGTTGAATTCCCTGGTCCCTCAGGTAGAGAAAGGTCTGGGAAGGGTCCCTTCAGTCTGTGCATCTCTCCCAAGTGTAATGTTAGTGGGAGAGGGAGGCTTTCTTTGCCATTTACAAAAAGTGAAAATAACCTGTGTGTGGTGAAAGTTTTATGACCTCAAAAACGCATGAATGAAGCAACTTAAGTTGGGAGACCCAAGTTAGGATTCTGTTTGTTGCCTATCTTCAATCTCCCGTGTAATATCCGGTGCCCTGATGAGCATGGGCTGTATATTTGGAGGTTAGCTCTCTGGATGATGTCGGCCCAGTTGGGTGGGTCTGTGCTTTAGGTCTGGTATATAAGATGGTGCATGTGTCATTAGAACTCCTGGGGACTGGCAGCTGGCACCCTAGGAAGTGGAGAAATAATGCAAGATGGAGGTAAGGCTGATATTTTCAAGGTTGAAAATAACAACTGTTGCCTGGCTCAGAATTACTGAGAGAGGAATCACATCCGTTAGTGTTCGTGGTGCCAAAAACAATGTGCTAGTGCCACCATCACTTCAAGACCAAGGACAGAGTCTGGTGGGCCGGTCTCCAGCTCCTCTTCCAAAGACTGAGTACTCGCCCCCCTAGAATTTAGTGTGGGAAGGGAGAGAAGAGAGGTAACACTCTTGAGAATTTGTTTATGAAATCTTTTCTTTTCTCCACCATCTAGACTTTTCTTAAAGAAAGTCCTTGTCAGTACAACCATTCCTTTTGCCTTGCTCATTGCTCTCCTCTCCCCACACCCCCAATGCCACTACACCCACTGTGAGGTTTTCCACCTGATAGTAGCCCTCTAAATTCACAGTACATCCACACCAGGGGACCATAATGGGGTTAGTTTTATTTATATTATTATTTTTTTCTTTTGAGACTAGGTCTCGCTATTTTTGCCAATGGAACCACAGGCTCACATTGCCCAGGGTACCACAGATTCAGGCAGCCTCAGCTTCCCAGGTGGCTGGGATTACAGGTGTGTGCCACCATGCCCAGCTATTTTTTGGGGGACTAGGTCTCGCTATGTTGCCCCAAACGGGACTCAAACCGCAATCCCTAACCCCAGCTGCTTTATAGGCTGAAGCTTACAGGCATGAGCCACCGTACCCAGCTAAATAGTTTTAACCCAAAGAAGTGAAATGGCTTTCCCAAGAATACACAGTGATGAGGAGACAGTTAAAAGCCATAAAACTATTGCACATAGGACTGGGCATGGTGGCGCATGCCTGTAAGCGGCAGCCTAGGAAGCTGTGGCCAGGGTCGGGGATCACGGTTCAAGTCCCACTGGGAGCATGTAGGAGACCTAGTTCCAAAAAAATAGAGTTGGGCGTGGTGGCATGTGCCTGTCATCCCAGCTACCTGGGAAGCTGAGGCTGGGGATTGCTTGAGTCTGTGGTACCCCAGGCAATGTGAGCCTGTGGTTCCACAGACAAAAATAGTGAGACCTAGTCTCAAAAAAAGAAAAAAGAAAAAAAACTATTGCACATAAATTCAGAAAGTGCAAAGGAATTTTATAAAATGCACATTCTCACTCAGGCCCCCTCACAGGAAGCAAATCACTGAAACAAATTTCTTGTATACCCTTCCAATATGTCTATACACATACAAGCATTTACACATACATGCATGTATTTTTTTATTGTAGTACATCAGTTTACAACACTGTATAGGTTGCAGATATACAGTTTCTCCCTCAGCAACTATATATATATATATATATATATATATATATATCATTCCACATACACCACTAGATGTCCAGTCAACATCCACCATCCAATCAACTCCCTCTATCCACTCCACCCACCTATCCCCCTTCCTCTCCGATGACCACTACTGTTATCAGTATCTAACATTGAAGATATGCAAATGTTTGTTCATTTGCTTTGTTTCTTTATAGTCCACAAACCAGTGAAATCACATTGCATTTGTTTTTCTCCATCTGACTTATTTCACTTAGTGCAGTCCCTTCACAGTCCATCCACATTGTCACAAAAAGCAAAAATTCATCCTTTTTATGGCTGAGTAGTATTCCTGTGTGTGTCATATGTTTATCCAATTAGCTGATGATCACATGTTGTCAGACTCTTGACTTGTTTTCATATCTTGGTTATTATGAGTGGTGGTGCAGTGAAAATAGGGCTGCGTGTATCTTTTCAAATCAGTGTTTTTGTAAATATCAAAAGTAGAATTATTGAATCATACGTTAATTCTATTCTTCACTTTTTTTTTTTTTTTTGAGACTAGGTCTTGCTATTTTTGCCTGTGGAACCGCAGGCTCTTGTTGCCCAGGGTACCACAGACTCAAGCAATCCCCAGCCTCAGTTTCCCAGGTAGCTGGGATTACAGGCGTGCGCCACCACGCCCAGCAATTTTTTTGGAACTAGGTCTCGCTACGGGCCCCAGGCGGGACTCGAACCGCGATCCCTAAGCCCCAGCCGCTTCATAGGCTGAAGCTTACAAGCACGAGCCACCATGCCCGGCCCTATTCTTCACTTCTTGAGGGGCCTCTGCATTGTTTTCCATAGTGATTGTACCAATTTACAATCCCACCAACAGTGGACAGGGGTTCCTTTTTTCCTCTATATCCTTAACTAACACTTTTTTCTTGACTTTTTTGATAATAGCCATTCTAACTGGTATGAGGTGAAACCTCATTGTGGTTTTGATTTGTATTTCCCTAATGATAAGCAATATAGATCTTATGTAGATCATGTAGATCTAATGTAGATGTCTACCACTCATCTGTATGCCTTCT
The DNA here is from genome assembly GCA_004024945.1 of Uropsilus gracilis. Taxonomy (NCBI): domain Eukaryota; kingdom Metazoa; phylum Chordata; class Mammalia; order Eulipotyphla; family Talpidae; genus Uropsilus; species Uropsilus gracilis. The sequence continues at coordinate 2,113 of PVHY01013510.1, read as the reverse complement.
TTGGTGAAATGTTTATTAAGGTCCTTGCTTATATGTTTTGTTGTTGTATGAGTTGTATATAGTTTTTGGATATTTGCCCTCTATAATATATGATTTAAAATTTTCTTCTCCAATTCAGTATGCTGTGTTTTCATCTTTATTTTTTTTATTTTTTTTTTTTAGACTAGGTCTCGCTATTTTTGCCTGTGGAACCGCAGGTGGTGGCACACACCTGTAATCCCAGCTACCTGGGAAGCTGAGGCTGGGGATTGCTTGAGTCCGTGGTACCCCGGGCAATGTGAGCCTGCAGTTCCACAGGTAAAAATAGTGAGACCTAGTCCCCCCCCCCCAAAAAAAAAAGAATCTTGAACTCTGAGCTGGGCACGGTGGTGCGTGCCTTTTAAGCGCAGCCTAGAGCACGGCTGAGACTAGAAATTGCTTGAGTCTATGGGTTCAAGACCCGCCTGGGGCAACATAGTCTCAAAAAATAGATGGGCATGGTGGCGTGCGCCTGTAATCCCAGCTACCTGAGAAGCTGAGACTGGGGATTGCTTGAGTCCATGGTACCCTGGACAACGTGAGCCTGTGGTTCTCTGGGCAAAATGGCAAGCCCTAGTCTCAAAAAGAAAAAAGAAAGAAAAAAAAAGAATCTTGAACTCTTGGAGATACACAGCCATGCTTCTCACCAGTTATGTTACCCTGGGCATTCATGTAACCTCTCTGAACTTTGACTTTCTTTTTAGTAAAAGGAGCAATTGCAGTATCAAGTGCCTGGTTGAATGGTTAGAACCCATTTCTTCTGTTGGGCTGTAGAGAAACTCAGTGACCAACCCAGCACAGTGGTGCTGGTCTTATGTCATGATCTGGGCTCATTTGAATCCACACTGGACACAAAGTCACAAGTACTGTGTCAATGGGGTGCTCCCTGGGCAAGAACTCCATGGTGAGCTAGGTTTCTAAAACTTTCTAAAACTTTGAAGGTAACATCATGTCTGAAGGACATGGTTTGGGAAGGTCAGGAAGACAGGACTCTTCTACCTCTGCCTGGAGCATGGCAATTCTCCTTCCCACTTTGCTGGCCTCCAGGCTTTCTCCCTTGGACCTGTCTTCTCCACAGCAGCCATGTGAATTTTTTAAAACCCATACATGGCTGGCTCACCCCCTTCCTTTCAATTACTTCTCATTTGCCATCAAAATAAAGTACAAATGCTTTGAGGCAACTCAAATGGTTACCAATACTCTTTCCTCATTCTCCCACTTGAATCCTTCACCTCAAGTCTCAGAAATGGGGGCTGTCTCTCAAGGAGGTCAGCTCTCTCAACCCATCCAGGCACCCATTGCATGCATCTGTGCTTAGAATACTGTCTCCCCTCCTTCTGACTAGCACCTTCACCATCTTTTGGCATAATCCCATAGATAGTTGTTCAGTGTATTTATGTATCTTTCTATCTATGTCTGGTAAAAAAAATTTTTTAAATAAATTTTTATAGAAATAACACTGGTTTAGCTAGGCACGGTGGCTCGTGCCTGTAAGCTTCAGCCTATGAAGCGGCCGGAGCTAGGGATCGCGGTTCGAGTCCTGCCTGGGGCCCGTAGCGAGACCTAGTTCCAAAAAATAGCTGGGCATGGTGGCACGCGCCTGTAATCCCAGCTTCCTGAGAAGCTGAGGCTGGGGGTTGCTTGAGTCTATGGTACCCCAGGCAACGAGAGCCTGGGGTTCCACGGGCAAATATAGTGAGACCTAGTCTCAAAAAAATAAAAAATAAATAATACTGGTTTATAATATTATATAAACTTCAGATATACAGAATTATAATTGGACATCTGTATACACTATCTCATACTCACCACCGAAAGTCTAGTTTCCATCCATCACTATACAACTGACCCCCTCTACCCACTTCACACCCCACCCATCCCTGTGCCCTTCCCTTCTGGTAACCATCAATCTGTCTCTGTATCTAAGTGACTCATTTCACTTTGTTAACATAATTTCTCAAGGTCTATTCATGTTGTAAATGGCAAGATTTCATTTTTTATACCTGGTAGTATTCCATTGTGTGTGTGTTTGTGTTTGTGTACACACATGTGCACAACATATTTTCTTTTCCATTCATCTATTGATGGATACTAA